>AYLM01000898.1:0-44566 GCA_001625345.1 Cairneyella variabilis
ATTAATACTTAAAGTTTCACTTCTATTATACTTTTCTAGATAAAATTACTTCTTCTTTAAATGCTTACTAATTTTTAATATAGGTTAAAATATATAATGGAGATTTTAATACTAGAGTATTTAGTATAAAAAACTTAGATACCATAATCTCTAAATCTAAAATCCTTATCCTATATGATTCTATACTCAAGAAAAATATCTACTTATATAGCCCTCTATAAGTTATTAAAAAAAAAATTACTCTCTTTTACTATATAATAAATAGTAATATAGACGATAGCCGCAAATTTGACAGAGTCAAGATTATAAGATATTCAAACAACAGATATTCAGTCAGCGGAGATACTCAAACAGTAGAGATACTCAAAAAGGAGAGACAGGCATCCACATTTCAGACTTCACAATTCGTCAGGAAAGCAAGTTTTTTTTATTAAAAAAGATGTCCTCTTTTTTTCCTTTTCTATCTTTTCCCCAGCTTTATACAGGATATCTCGCTAATGCTAAGAGCTCAAAGAAATGGGTATCTTGCAAACGCCAGACGCCCATAAAACACCGTCCATCTCCCCGATCATAAGATATTACTTCAAACACTCGTCCCAGAAAAGACCTCTCCTCCAGCACTTAACACTAAACATTTTTTCCCAGCTCACAACCGGTTCAGCATTTCCCTCCCTCACACAAACTAGGATCTCCTCGCAGGTCCTGTTCCTCGTCCCGCCGCTCACCGCGCCCTATCCTCCTCCCTCGCCCTCTCCACTATCCTCGTCACCCTCGTCGCCTCCTTATCTTCCTCCTCATCCCCATCACCCTGCAAATTCGCACCCCTCATCCCCGGCACCAGCGCCCGTCCAACCGTCGACACATTACTCTGAGCTTGGCTCCTAACAGGTGACGCAGCTCTTGCACGTCTCGCCTCACCATTAGCCACCGCCTGCATGCCACCAAATCCCAAACCATACGGATTCTGGCTTGGACGCGGGTTCTGAGGGATCAACTGTGGGCGATTCGCACGGAAAACCGCCTGTGGGTTGAATAATCTCGGCACTTGTACATGTGCGGCGAGGAAAGGTTGTGGTTCTGGGCGCAAACGATCGTGTTCATCGAACATTACCCGAGCTCCGGGAGGGTCGCGCCAACGGCCTATGGCTGCGTTCACGAGGTTGCGGACTCTGCCTCCTCGCTGTGGCTCAGGTGCAGCTTCATTGAGGCATCGACGAAGCGCGGGTCTCTCGTCGTTATTGGCGGGGCCAAACTCCGCAGCTAGTCTGCGTTGTGCTTCTTGGCGTCTTCGTATTTGGTCTTCATCTATGGCCGTCAGCTCAAATGAAAATTTCAGAGATGCGTAACTCACGAAAAGCACCCATTCCACCCGCAACAGGTGGCGGCTCACGTCCACGCGCAAAGTCGTCTTCGGGGTCAGGGACAACGTAGTCTCCAAGCTCGTGGCCAAGGTTGAAATTAAGGTCGGCATATATAGGGGGATGTATGGGGCCTAAGGAACGTTAGATTGTGGATTTGAGAGATTGGGTTGGAGAGAAAGGGTACGATGTGGGAAGGTGAGAGGGGTGTGGGAAAGGAAGGGGCTGAGGGGACCCAGCTGCTATTGTACAAGACAGGGTTCTTTAATTTTGCTTGGATGAGATGGAAGGGGAAGGTATAAGATGTGATTCTGATGCCCATGCTGTACTGTGCCATAGCAGTACAGCCTGCCAAGAATTTGTGAATTATGCCTGCTAGTGCTTTCTAGATCCCATGATCTCGCTCACGTGTCTGAACTCCCTGCTAAATGTTCGCCAAGAGCCAAAAGCAAAATAGAAAAAAACGCAAAGAGAGTCATCGCTGAGGATACTGACCGATGCCCAGAGCACGACCCTGTTGTTCCTGCACCTTCCGACGCTCCTCATCCTTCTTCACAACCTCTGAAACCTGGATCTTCAAGTCTTCGGCTGAGAGTTCTGGATGCTCTTTTCGAATCTTCTCAACTGCAGCCTGCGCCGCCTTGCTTACATCTTCCTCGTGTCTCCCAACTGTACTCTCAAAGAGCGGGCAATTTCCTTGCTTACCGCCGCGACTCGGGTCGTTGAAGTGATCATAGTTGCAGGACTGCGAACACACATAGCATTGTATATTTCCGCATCTGGGTGTTGTGCACGCCATCTTGTTGCAACCTGTTTCTTTGATGAAGGGTGTGCCGCATTTATTGCATTTGCGAATCAGGGCCGTGGACATGGCTTCCTCCAATACTAGGCGATGAGATAGACCTCGCTCTTTAGCGTACTCCTCGCAGGAGAGAGGGATGTGGGATTCAAATTTGCATAGCCGGCAGCTGATCTTCTCGCACTCTGCATTCTGGCACCGGAATTCGCGGTTCTCTTCAACAGGTGGGTATATAGCAGCAAACTCACAGAAAGGGCATTCGTCGAGGCCATCAGGAAAAGCTGCGCGGAGATTTCCCTGCTGTTCGGCGCGCTCAAGTGCCAGTTTCGTCTTCTTGTCCAGAAACATGGCTCTCTGATCCCGGGTAAAGCCTCCATTGCAGCGATCTCGAACGCCGGGTCCGTCGGATGCCATGCATCTCAACTCCCACTTCTTCTCGCCGACCTCGGTTTGAGCGTTTTGCAAAGGGCATTGCCGGCAAAAGAAATGCATGGGCTCGGCATCGCAGTGGACCATTCGATTTAAGGGGTACTCGCTGAAACAACATTGGCATTCTTGCATCGTGCCTTCGGCCTCGGCTTTCTCGGCGTTTGCTCTTTCCTCTTCTTCTGCACGGGCTTTGGCAGCGGTCTTTTCTCTGGCTCTTTGAGCTGCTTTCAATTCTTGGTCGATCGTAGTGCGTTCTGCGTCGCTGAGGGCAAGAGTGCGGTCATGAGCTGCTAACTTCTTCACGCTGAGTTCCATTTTGTTATTAAACTGTCGGGATTTCTTGAGCTTCGTGTAGGGTAATGGATTGGCGCGTTGTGCATCGTCGAGGGCCAAGAAGGTTGGGTACAGGCATTTCTTCTTAGCCTTGAAAGTCGAGGTGATGAATGCCACTGGGATACTCGGGAAGTGTAGTGCAAGCAGGCTCTTACTGTACGAAGTCAGTTCCAGTTGCGGGAATTCAGGCAATATGTTGAGCCTGGTGGGAGACCAGATACACGAAAGTGAGGAATGCGACAGGCTTGAATATTGAACTTACATATGCTCATGAGCCAGGCTACTAGCTTCAGCTTCTCGGTCCTCAGCCAAATACATCTGATGCTCTTCCTCTTCTTGGTCAACCATGTTTCTCGTTCTCTTATGGTTCTTCTCCGTATCCTTGGCTTTCGGATACGGGCTCTTGTCTAGGATTAAGTGGACCAACTGCTCGGGGTTCTGCGCCTTCTCATTGTAGAGTTCAGCCACGTATTTAAGACATATGCCGGGCAAGACGTTGATGACAGCAGCGATGCATTCATCCAGAGTCTCGATGCGAGGAAGTTGTTCACTGGGACCATTATTGGGTGCACCAGCAGCGTCGGGATTTGCGGCAGCACCGTTGACTAGGGGTTGAGCTGGAGTGAGAGCAGCTGGAGTAACCAATGGAGCCGGAGCAGCTGGAATAGCTTGAGCAGCATTCGCTGGGTTTGGCCAATTTAAATTGCCAGCAAAGCCGTAGTTGTAGTAATCTCCCAGTGGTCTCATGTGACCGAATCGTCCGTTGCGGAAATCGAAGTCATCGTCCGGGGCGATATCTTCCAAGAACTCATCTGGAATCTCTTGGACAGGAGCTCGATATTGGGGTCCGAATTGGCCTCGAGGTTGTTGTTGACCTTGGAGCTGATTACCTTGAAGCTCTTGACCAAGCTGATGGCCTTGAAGCTGATTTTGAGCCGGCTGATATTGGAATTGAGCAGGCGCTGGAGGTGCAGGTGCTGGAAGGGATCGCGCGTCTTCTTCTTCGAACATATGAAAAAAAGCTGCGAGTTGCGCATCACCAATATTATCCTCGGCATAGTTTCCCAGAAATTGTCCAAGTGCGAAAGCTGGACCTGCGACATTGGGTTGATTCACATTGCCAGCGACAGCGTTATTCATGGCTTGAGGTCGATGAGGACGCGGAGGAGAGTCTCCAACATCGAATTCATCGTAGTCGTCCATAAGGTCATCATCATGCTCTTCTTCACCTTCCTCGTCGGAAACGAGATCTATCACCTCTCTTCGGGGAGGGGGAAGGTCTTGCCGAGCAGTATTGCCCTGCTGCGGAGCTTGCGGAGTAGCAAGCGCGTTCATCCTTTCTTCTATTCTCCTGACGCTGCGATTGCATTGATGGTACGAGTGATGTTCTCTATACGCCTGGCGACGATATCGGGGTCGGCATAAAGCTCCTAGTGCGGGATGATTTTTCTGAACAAGTCGAGCTGTGCCCAGCAAAGTTCATAAATATCATTAGCGGGGTTGACCTTCGCGATACAGAGCTTGTCGATGCAATACAGTAGCTTGGCGATAATTCGTCTTTCAGCGACAACCTGGTCAGGAGGTAGGTTTAGGTGTCCAATTCGTCTTCCGACCTGGAGGAGGTCCTCGAAGGTGCGATCGAGGCTGCGAGGTGCCCGTGGATCTTCGTTGGCAAAAGCCTGTTTAACAGCCTCTGCGACAGCAGGACGAAGTCCTGGTCTCCCAGGTGCAGGATGTGGTGGTCTGTATATATCGACTAGCTCGTTTAGAATTCTCACTTCTTCAAATAGCAATGGCCGCAGCTCGATGTCGGAAGGTTCCCTGCCGTGAAAGGCCCTGCTAAGTTGTAATCTGACGACAGTGAGATGGGCGTGGACCTCCTGGTAGTCTCTTGCTGCGTGTACCTAACCATGAAGTGGTCTGAGTCTACGTACCGGAGGATCTAGGCGCAGGTCTCCTGCTTCTGGGAGAGTGTTCTGAGCGTCGTGTCTGACAGGACGCTGTGGGAGAGGACGTGGAGAGTTGTTCCTGATAGGAGGTTCTGGGAGAGGACGCGGGGAATTAGCTCTCGCAGGAGATTGCGGTAGTTCGCGACCAGAGTTGTGTCTGTAAGGAGGCTGAGGAGTGGACGACGCGCCTGAGAATTGACTCGAGGCAGGTCGCGTTGAGGGGAATTGGTAGGTGAGGTGAAGGGTGTTTCTCAACGTGCGCCGGATCTTGGAGGCGGATCGTCTTCGTCGTCCTCCTCGAGTGACGCTTTCGGATTATCTCTCTTGCGTGTTCGACGTCGAAAAAGGCTTGCTGGGGTTTGTGGTCGATTATTTAAAGGCGATTCGGGTGCCTGCTCGATTTGTCGACGAGGGGTAGCCGGACCAGGTGATGCCAAACGAGCGTTGGAGGAGGAGCGATTGCCGTCCAGAAGACCTTCCTCGTTGACTGGATCTCGTGCACTCTGCTTTATATTGTCCTTTGAAGTGTGTTTCCTACATCTCAAACGTTCTTTAAGTCTTGACAGAGGGCCTCCAGCCTCGCGGGCCGGCGCCTATGTTAATGTGGGACCTTCACCTGTGGGGACACGAACGCCAGCACGACCAACTGGCACCTGGCCAGGCTTCTTCAGCGCCTTCTCGAGCTGTGGTTTTGACTGGTTATTTCCCATTTTGTTATACTTCTCTTGCAGCACACAAAACAACCTTCAAAGAACGCGTTTGACATGGAAAACGACTTCAGATCTTGCTACTCTGATTCTGAGTACTGGACATTATGGAATCACGGAATGGGAGTGAGGACTGCCTACCTGAGCGACTAGTGTCGCTTGTTCTTGTCAAACTATTGTTGTCGTCATATTTGCTATGGTTTTATTCTCAAGATTGAACGGAGGTGCAACTTGAAGAGACGAGGCTGTCGCGCTGTCGTTCAGCTCTACTCGTATTTATGGCTCGACTCGTATTTTATGGCGCTACAGAGGCAGCTAGGGCTGTAAAAAGCATAGCGGCCGGCTTGGCAAAAGATAAGACATCGTTATCGTCTCGTGACGTTGACGTGCTGGTGAAGACATCCAATTGGGGCGGTCCCGCGTTGAGGCAGGAATAGGAGTTGGGAACATGGAGATGGAGATAGGTGGCAAGAAATACAACATCTTGAAGTCAAGATAGAGTTACACAATTCCAAGCGAGAGTCCTCGAGGTCTAGAAGAGGACCCCTTACTTGAAGAATTCATCTAGAAAAGTACCTAGGTATTCTCCGTCCCGCATTCCAAAAAGACCGGCCCTTTCGGATACACACGGTTCAAGACGTCCCCGCCGAACCCCTCCAAACCCCTAACGGCAGGTCTCCCCGGACTGCACCCGCATTACTCAACGAAAACCTCCTCTCGAGGATTCTAACATGTCACACGGTTCAAGGAGGGAAGTATATCTTCTGCTAGTGTCTGCTAGTGTCTGCTGACCACTGCTTTTGCGTTCGTTTTCGGAATCGTTCCTTCTTCTTTGTCAGATTGGGCGGCTGTCAGTTCTTTACTCGTTCAGACTAGGCACACTCCTACGAAACGTTCCCATAAATCTTCATAAACGTACTCAAGACCCTTGAATAGACCGAAACTCCTATAAAGCTCCTCTCGCCCATTCAAAATCATCAATAGACGAAGACTTGACCGCCTAGAGCAATTGATTCACCACTCGAAACTCTCGGATAACTGAAGATTCGAAGAACACTTCCTAGATACCTCGAAACATACTCGAAATTCTCGAACAGAGGAAGATTCCAATAGAAGAGCGAGAATCGGCTCCTACCTTCCTTTTATTCCTCGAAAACACCAGACAAAATGGGAGACAGTACACCTGCACCACTCCCCGAATCCTCGCAGGATCTGCCACCCTCCAATTCTCCCTCCCTCCACCTCACGCACCCAACTCCAGAAGAAAACACCCAAACCTGGACCCTCAACTCCGCCAATTGGGGCAGTGCCCTCAACTTGCCCGACTACCTCGAGCGCGAAGCCTTCCTAACCACTATCCCTCTCGCTCGCTCTGGCGGCGTAACACACTGGATTCTAGTCGACCAGAATCTGCCACCCAATTCCCGTCCTATCCTCGCCTCCTGCGAATCTCTGCGGAAAAAAGTCCTCGTTGCAAAGGATGGAAAAATAACAGAAGGGATCACACATGGTATTGGGAGTGTTTTCTCGCAGCCGAAATACAGAGGCAAGGGATACGCGAGTCGGATGCTGCGAGAACTCGGTTCCATTCTAAAGACCTGGCAGACGGATAAGAATGTGCCTGGACGAGAAACCTGCCCATTCTCAATCCTTTATTCAGATATCGGGAAGAAGTACTACACGAAATTCGGATGGGTTCCTTTTCCTTCCTTCCACCTGGCTTTCCCACCATCGCCAGAATCCACGCCTACCCCATCCAACATCAAACTTCTAGGAAACGAAGATATCGCAGAACTATGTACTCTCGATGAACAATACCTCCGCACCCAACTATCTTCGGCCCAAGACAGCAAAACCCATGTAGCCCTCATCCCAGACCACTCAACAATGCAATGGCACCACGGCCGCGAAGACTTCGTCACTCACAAACTCTTCTCCCAGTCTCCAACCATCAAAGGCGCTATCTCGTCCGGTCCTGTCGGTTCACGTATCTGGGCCATTTTCACGCGAGCTTATTACGGTAAAGTCGATAACCCTCAATCAGGAAATACTTTACATATTCTGCGGCTGGTTGTTGAAGATGAGAATGATGTGAAGGGGAATATGGAGAAGTTGAGGGGTGTGATAAGTGTTGCGCGTGCAGAGGCAAAGGAGTGGAGGTTGAAGGAGGTGGATTTGTGGAATCCAAGTGAGGGAGTGAGGGAGTTGGTTAAGAGGATTGGAGGAGAGTATAGGGAGGTGGAAAGGGAGGAAGAGAGTATCGCGAGTTTGATGTGGTATGGTGAGGGCAATGGCACAGGCGACGAGATCGAGTGGGTGGGAAATGAGAAGTTTGGATGGTGTTGATTCGATCCGCATCAAGATTGGATTTGGATGAACCAAGACTTTGGGATTGGATGTAGAAAAGATTGGCATAGAATTGAGATTGATAAGATTTCGGGTCTCGACAGCAATGCTATGATATTCAAGCTTGAAGAGCTGGGGCCCCACGCACTTTCGGAGACACCCATGTACGCGACCTTGGCGGGGTGAGCTTCCCTCTTCACAAAACTTTTTCTCTTCTTCTCTCATCGCCATGTTTTCGGAAAATTTTCTCGGTCGCTTTTCGCAAGTCACATTCACATTCATCTACAGCGTTCTCGTCAATTGAGCACTCATACCAGTGTATGCATCGCCCAGTGATGAGCAGCGCAAGAAGCTCTCGCGAGACCCCATGTCCAGGATGCAGTCATCCATCATCCCTCCCTCTCTTACCGGTATTCATTTGATAGCCGATCCCCTCACACCCCTGCTCTGCTCGGCATCCCTCCCAAATTCTGCGCCTTTCTGTATATGAAGATCCACAAAATCTTTCAGTCCCCATGGCACAGCGATAGGATACCAAAGATTATCGCACGTTCGTTCCTTGCAATTGCGAAAATCTAATTATCGTCGTAAGGAGGTGATCTGCGTGTAAAGTTACATTTATGATGGTATACCACGCAAGGTACATGCAGCTGCAGATCACCTGCAGCTGAGCTTCCAAGGAAGGTTAGGACTTTAGCTTTCGTCCACTTCAAGTGAGGGGATATATTCCTTTCCTACTCCCATCATTTGTCTTGCCGTTGGAATTCAGCGCTCTCTTCAATCCTCTGCGTCCTACTGTCCCGCAGACCGCGCTGCCCATCCTCCCTACGATCACCATGCATCTCCCTTCTCTCCCACCCAGCATGGCCTTCCTCGTCCCGTTCCTCCTCTCGGCCCCAGTTCTCGCACAGATACAAACCTACACCCCCCAAGAAATCCCCCTCAACTCCGGGCGCCCAACCTTCTACGACCCCTCCCTCTCCATCTCCGGAAAAATCGCCCTCGAAGAACACGTCGGGAACACGCTCTTCTCTGGCACTTTCACTACGCCTTTTGTGAATTTTACTAATGAGGTTAATTTTGATTTGCCTGTTTATGCTGGGGATGTGTTGCCGCGGTTGACGAATATTGATTCGAGGGTTGCAGCCATGAATGCTGCGAATATTTCGACGAGTGTGCTTTTGTTTGGGTCCCCTGGGATTCAGGGAGTTTTTAATTCGACATTTGCGACGATAGCAGCAGCTTATGTGAATGATGAACTCGCGAGGGTGTATAAAAATGGGAATTATAGCGGCAGGTTTGAGTTTTGGTGTAGTAATGCGTTACAGGAGCCTGTGAGTACATCTAAAGCTCTTTTGTCTTCCGCTCTTGAGTCTTTCCACAGGAAGCAATAACTGACTCCCCGGCTATGCTAGGTATCAGCAGCCGCAGAGTTGGAAAGATGTGTAAAGACCCTCGGAGGCGTAGGTTCCTTCGTAGGAGGCTACACCAACAACGGCACCGCCAACGACGTCGTATACCTCGATGACCCATCTATGGCTCCATTCCTCGAAAAGGTGGTTGAGCTCGATGTCCCCATCTACTTGCACCCCCGCACCCCACCTCCAGACCAGCAGCGCGTATATCAAGACTATAATTTCCTCGCTGGTTCTCCTTGGGGTTTTAGTTCTGAGACAAGTGCGCATGTGTTGAGATTAATGGTGTCGGGGTTGTTCGATAAGTATCCGACGTTGAAGATTATTCTTGGGCATTGTGGTGAGGGATTACCTTTTTTCATGCCACGGATTGATCAGAGGATGAGGCATTTTATTCCGTACTTTGCTGCGAAGAAGACGTTAGCAGAGTACTGGGAAAAGAATTTCTGGGTCACGACGAGTGGGGTGCAGGATTCGGGCACGCTGGAGATGACGATTCGGAGTTTAGGAGAGGAGAGGGTGATGTTTAGTGTGGATTATCCGTTTGAGGATGATGTTGAGATTGGAGGGTGGTTCGACCGGCTCGAGATGTCTCAACGTACGAAAAGGAAGATGGGATATGAGAATGCGAGGTCGTTGCTCAAACTTGGCACTAATAAGAATGGCACGAGATATGTATAGACGTCATAGTTTAATGGTAATCGTACATATAATACAGTAATCTGCCACATCTGTCTTCTTCTCTTAGCTGAATCCCAGCTAAGCGAGCAAGTCTTCTTTCGTGATCCAACCACTGGCAGCTTCTCGTGCTTTCACAAGGCCCAAGTGATCTCACTTCCATACACCATAACATCTAATAAGGCCGGTGATGACCTTTTTGTGCTCCCCAAAACATCCACCCCCAGTCTATCCTGCCTAAGTCAACCCCCTCACCCAGCTCATCGGACTTCCTAGCTCACTACCCTCCCCTGTCCCGCCAGTCATATAAACATCTTGTCTCATAACATGATAAGGTCGCGGATCATCGTGCACATGTTCATCCCCATCATTGTCATCACCGGCCGTTTCACAAGTCTCTCCCTCTTGCCCTACCATTGCTTGCTCTTGTTCCTCATTCCAACCCATACTTGCTCTTGCTTCTCATTTTCAACCACTACTAGCTCCTCGTTCCCAACACCCTTTTTCTCCTCCCTCTCGCTCCCATTCCTCAAAGCATTCAACCTCGTTAAATTCGCTAGCCAATCCGCCCTTTCCATACTCTTGTAAGCACTCAACAAACCTGCATACTTTTTGCTCAATAGACTGTTTCTGTCCTGGATTGCTTGAGCCGGAAGGCTTTGATTGAGATGCGGATGTCTGTCTCTGATTCCTGGAGCCTGAAGGTTCTCTTGAGCTGCAGATCCCTGGCCCATCGCCAACGTCCCCGCAACAATTTCCTTTAGAATTTCTGGCTCCGAAGGCGTTGACGGAGCTGTAGATGTATCAGCTGACGTCGGTGACGGCGGCACTTCAACCACATCATCTAGCGTAAATCCAACATCCAGCCCCTGATCCTAAATCCAGAACACGTAGCATTGGAGCGTTACCCATATACCGCTATACACTCACACGCCCCATGCAACTTTTCCCAATGTTCAAAATATTCAGCCTCAGAACCATGGAAGCGAGTTCCACATCATCATCAAACTTATGACTAGCAGTATCCCCAAGTCTTACATTGCCTTTCTATGGCTGATGCTTGACCCGATGTTGTTGATGTAAGTATCGCGTTTATATTCGATAGGTGTAGGGGATGTGCTAGGAACCGACCGACCATCTCAAGCCCCCTCATTTCTCCACTTCTCAAAGCTCCCCCAATAAGCCCACATCCACATTACAGCTAAGGCGAGGGGCCATTTCGTCGCTATGAGACCATTTTTATGCACGAGGCAGTGGCTTCCAAACCCTCTCAACCAATGTGTCGAGATGATGTCTCAGATGGCTGCTGGGTCGTTGATCCAGACGGTTTCGACGAAGCGCTGTACCTCCCTCACACCCGCTTCTGTCTCGAGGCGGAGGTATTGGCGGGACACTTCGAGGATGTGGACGAGGGATGTGGTGCCCTTGAGTTGTGTGGTTGTGTGTTGACAGCGTGCGTATGTAGCGTTCGCAGTGAGAATGCTCTATCTGAATAGCCACGGCGCGTCCAAAACGCAAATGAGCTCCCCACTCTGCAGCGGACACAAAATCGTCTCGTCCCCCGCCTCTCCTTCCTGTCCTATTCGTCCTTCTCCTTGCTGCCCCTCGACGTAACTGTACACCTTTCTCCGTGAATAAATTCAACCGGAACAAGAACTTCCCTCGTCCTCATAATCCTCCCCTTCGTCATCTCAACTGGTTGTTGAACAGGTACTCTCACAGCAACCCTTGCAGCAGTCCCAAGTCCCACGGAACCAAAGTTATCCCTGACATCACACTCCCGCAAGCGGTCGGATATCTCTTTTGAACCAACTTTATTGGTTGCATCGTATTGGATCAGGATTTGGATTGTCGAGGAAGCGATCTGGGCGAGCTGGAGTTGTGTGGCATGGAGGAGGGTGGCTGCTGGGCCGATGACTCCGTATTGGACCTTCCATGCGTTGAGCACGGTTCCGAGTTTGGAGAGTGCTGCGAAAATAATCTTGGGTGAAAAAGGCCCTTGGGGTAGAGAGGGCATGTTGGCGATGTGTGGACAAAAGTTGGATATGTATTTGTCGATTGAGTCGATTGAAAAGGGAGGATGTCGCTCAGTTGCGCTGGACTCAGGAATTGATTCGAATAAGTGATGAGTCCAAAATAATTGAGCAATTCAAGAATCGCAGAAGTGTGCAGTGTGAATTGTAGAATTTGGAAGTTGCCTCGAGGTCTGCTTTGTTCTTTGTTGAAACAGACCCGGATTCGGGTATCTGCAATCATACTTATTGTGTCGGTCAGCAAAGAGGACAGAAAATAACTTCGCGAAAATTTCGAAAAGGAGATGATCAAAGAAAGAAAGAAAGGGCCCGCTTGGGATTTTGGCGTCCTGATCGCGTCTGGGTTATGAATACTGCTAGTTGTGGTGGTATATTGGTGGGTAACTGAGATTTTGAGGCAAGAGAGTTAAGATTACAATGAGCTTCCCGAGCAAGAGAACTCTCACGAAAATCAACGCAATGCCAAGATAATAACACAATGGGGACCGAAGTCCAGTCAACAATGGGAAATAATATCTCCATAAATCTTTCATTACTCATCATGCCCTGCGGCCCTCTTTGCATTGACATCAAGCCATTCGAATCATCAACTAAGAGCTACCACCACAGAACAGCATTTCTTCTATTAACAAAACCTCTTCTATAATCGTACTCTTCTTTCATCTCCCCATAATCCATCTATCATAACTCATCAAATCGGCCGTCTCGAAAAGAAAGGAGAAGGGAATCAATATTTATCGAGCGAAAGCAAGCAGAAACGAAACTCGAAAAGAAGTCTAGCTATACCAACAATCATGCAGCCAGCAACAAATGCATGGGCTAGAGGCTTGAACAAACATCTCGCTATATTCTAGTATGCTGCATATGTAAGTAAGTAATCCACCAGCTGCTACGAATTTGTGCATCGAATATGTGAGCCTTGTGACCCATGAGCAAGCACGAGCTCGAAGACGAAGAGATACTCAAGCGCCTTGAGCAAGTTCCTGCAACTTGACCTTCTCATCCGCCGTCAGCGCCTCATATAACTCGTTGAAGCTGGCGACATTCTCTCTTCCAGCCTTGATGAAGAACTCCGTCAAATAAGCCTGCGTCTCGTCATCTCGTTGCCGCATAAAGCTTGCTTCGCCCGCATTAGCATAAGCCATGAGCTCCGCCTTCGTACTTCCCAATCCCAAGTCTAAAGTTGAAGGGACGTCCTCCCAGCTATCGTCGCCCTCGTCTTCGTCGGCGAATTCAGCTGCTGCGGCAAGGGAAGCGGAATTTTGGATACCTGACGCGGAGAGCAGTTCTTCGATCAGGACTTTGAGGATTTTGAGTTGGGCGGGGATGATGGTGTATTGGTCGGGGTCTGGGTTTGGTGGTAAGTACCATCCTTTTTGAGTCCAAATGTATGGGGACATACTTAATTTGGCCTTCGATCTTGTCATGATGCGATCACTGGCTGGAATAATGAGGTCGCCTTTGACCATTGTTTGAACGACACGAGGGTCGTTGAGGGTATATAGTTTTGAGAGAGCGATGACACTGACTCAATTAGTACCATACCGACCAAGGATGGGAGGGATGGCTTACTTCTGGCGAATCTCATCGTATCCGGCGAAGTTGACGGAATTCTCCAACCACTTGCCAAGAACAACTTGCAGTCCATTCTGGCCGTTGATCTCAATTTGTGACAGGAAGGTGACGACATCTTGTGCTCCAACCAATGAAAGTCTGGCGAAGACCAAGATCAAAGATTGGATGAATGGAGCTGCTTCGGCAGTAGCCAATCGCTGGGCAACAGCGCGCAAAAGCTGCTCTAGGTAAGGTCCCAGTCGCTCCTGGCCAGCCTTCTCAACAAGCTCGGCTGCAAGACCGCCAACTTCAGATGCCGCATTGTCTTCGATAGTTGGGCCAAGAAGCTTGTCGACGATGATCAAACAAACCTCCAGACCAGACCGATTTTGCTCGTCGTGCCATGCGAAGACTTGTTGGTGGTCGTGCATAAGCATGAACTTGATAGCCTCAACACCAGGTCGGAGAACTCCTCCCTCAGTGGTAGCCATCAAAAGACGATTCAGCTTGGGCATAGCTGCAGCGACATATCCTGGCGGGAGAGGCTCTGAGCCATTCTGGGTAAGAATGGCAAGAAGTTCTGTAGCAAGCTCGACCAATGGATTGTCTTCCGTCACCTTGCCAACATCAAATGCTCCCGTCAACGAAGGAAGAACCTTGGCACACAAAGCAGTGTATGACTCTGCGTCTCCGGAGAGTGCACCGACAATCTCTTCAAAGGTTTCCGAAACCAGCATCGACAACATGAAGTTGGAAGCACCATGCTTGGCGAGAACGAAAAGCATGTCTAGCGCACCGGTTTCGGGTTGAAGAGCGATCCTGGAGTCAAGTCCAATGGCCGCCCGTAGCGTCTCGACTAGAGTCACAAGCAGATCATCTGAATCCTCAAGGTCTGTCAAGTCTTTCGAGCTTAGATACTCCGAGATCGAGGATATGATGGGTAATTGTCGATCAGCAGGGACAGCTCGGGCTTTGATGAAACCTTGAAGGGATTTGATGCAAGCAGCCTTGACAACCTCCGAGTCATCTGCAGTACAACCCTTGATAGTGCGATCAAGTAGGTTGGGAGCGACGTCTGGAAGGCCTTGAACAATAATTCCAGCAACCAGATAACCTCGCGCTGTCAGAAGAGGGTCTTCGTTGTGATTAATGGCGTACTCGATCAAAGGCAAGTATGCACCAGCAACTTCAGGAGCAACCTTCTGGCTCACATCGATGAAGTCGATCATGAGTTGAGTAAGAAGATACAAAGAAGCCTCTCTGACTCTCCACGTCGCCCCTTCTGTAGAGAAGAGCATCTGGGTGTATGCTAGCAGTCCTTCAAGAGCACCTTGGTGCAGCCACTCTCCCAATTTAATCAGCAAATCACCGCAAGCTGTGCGAGCTGTGTAATTTGCAGTGGCAGATGTTTCTTCAGATAAGAACAAGCTGACGTCCACATCCCACATATTTTCATCTTCCTTGGCAATTTGGGCATATCCAACAGCCAACTTCATGACGTCCATCACCCAAGGTGTTTGCGCGACGCCAGCATGTTGCTGTACTTGCGTCTCGAGCTCCTTCTGGACTGGCGGCGCTCTCAAACAGTTTTGTAAAAAGTCAAGGTCCTCCAAGACCAAGAAGTCAAGAGTGTATGGTAAACCGTCTGCGTCCTCCAGTCGGCCCTGCTCATCGTCGTCCACGTACATATCCTTATATAAATCCTGCAGCAGAGACAATTCGCCCCAAGTAGCACTGAATAGCACAGGAGTCTGAGGAAGTAACAATTGCGGGAAGACTTGGCGAATCTTCATCAGGGTCTTGACAACTTGCAACTTCAGAGCAATAATACCTCTGAAAGCCTCAGGCTGATCACCATGGCCGCTTTCGTATCCTTCATCTCCACCTTTCGGTCTAATAGGTAACGTCTTCTTCATGACTTCCAGAAAAAATGGAGACCAGGCATTCAATGCCTCGTCTGCAAAGCCTTTGACTTCTTGTCCATGTTCGTCTTTGACCATATCCATGATATCGAATGTGCCACGGAACACGGAGACAGCCAAAGCCCGGAGCAGAGGCTTTCGAGTTTCATTGACGGAAATATCGTAGACCACCTTGAGAATGTCTCGTGCAACAGAGAAGAATTGGTCCTCCGTGAGGGAGTCAGACACCAAGTCCGCAAGAACTTTCAAGGCACCGTGTAATTGGGAATCGTTGGCACTCGGAATCAGATGTAGCAGAGCTGGTAGAAGGTTGGGCCATTGGTCTGGGAAATCGACGTTTGCGATTTTGCTCACGACGTAACTACATTTATCTCATATTAGTCAAACTTGAAGTTTGCATTGACTTCAACATGAGAACAAACCTTGCCGCACTCTTGATCTTTCTATCCGCATCTCCGCTAGTCGCCAACTCCAACATTTGAACCCTTAACTGCTCCTTCGTCTGATCATCAATCAGCACCACATTACCCTCCTCATTCTCCCCACTCCAATTTTTGTCCACAAACGTCCGCAGAAGCAGCAACGCACTCTGTCTAATCTCCAATCCAATATTCCCATGGCACGCAATCGTAGCTAAACTAGCTGGGTACGTAGGATCATTCGTCGCTAGGTGCGCCAGGTGCGCTTCTGCTTGTTTGCGTGGTGCCTCGGCGGGAAGCTGTGTGTCCGCCAGCAGCTGGAGAAGCTGATCCATGTTTGCGCCTGCCATCCTTTTCTTCCTGCCTAATGGCGTTAACGTGAAGTGTGAAGATGTGCTCGATTGTAGCGCGAGAATTTTGTTGACTCGGGTGGTGAAAGGAATTGGCGGGGTGGTGTTGGTGATTCCAAATTCAGGGTTGAATTTCGGGGTGGAGTTTCGAGTCGGACGCGTGAGCTGAGGCGTGACTGGACGCGCTTCACATTCGTAAATTGGTGGGGGTTATGTGTTGACTTCGACAGACCGTTGTAAATGGACATCAGAATTTATGTTTCGCATCAGCCTTGTACCGCCTTCATCTTGATGTGCCTTTGATGCGATTTAGCTTTGAAAGTCATGGGAGATTGAAGAACTAATGCCACAATGGCACAACCTTTGCTGTTGACGAATTATCAGTCAATCCTTCAGACCTTCACTGATTTCCTGACGGTCGCAATCCACACGATTCTTTACGAGCGAGCTCTGTATCCAGCTAGTACTTTCATCTCGACGAGAAAATACAATCTCCCAGTCCGACAGAACCGCCACCCACAAGTCTGCGCTTGGATAAATGATGCTGTGTCCTCGGTCTCGGGCCTGCTCCTCAAAGGCACCGTCCGACGAGTCGTGATAGTAATCTACAACAATGACGCAGAAGTCATGGAAAGATGGCTATTCGATGTGGAGCGATTCCCAGTCGTGGATCCTAAGGAAGCGTTAACGGAATTCGAACCTCGAGAAGGAAATGCTTTGGGCAATGGAGGTATCAGTAGGACGGATATCGAGGAGCAGTTGCGAGGCACTATTCGCAGACTGGCGTATACGGGGAGCAAGATGGCTCCTTTGCCTGAAGGATGCACTTATACGGTTGCTGTCGAGTTGAGGGATAAGGTGGACCCGCCTATTGGGGTAAGTCCAAGTGTTCTGGAGTGATGACGGGATGTTGATTGTGTGTGCAGCATCCGCAACCATGGATTCCCTCTGAACCGAGTCTCCAGACAGGTGAAAAAGGCAATAGTGCAAACATTGGGAGTGACTTGGGAGGAGTGAAGAGTACGCCTGTGCGGCTACTCGAAGCTGGAGAGTTCATACTTGAGGCTTGGGTCGAGGAAGGAAGAGCCAAATACCACGATGATGGTGACTGAGAGGCAATGCAGATACTGAATCAAACTTACTAGAGAGAGGTATGAACCTCAATTCCTTGGACGTCGTCTTCGGCTGGTGGGTGTGGGACTTGGTGGAATTATCTTCCCGGACTCATAAACTTCGCGGCTAGTGGCTCCTTCGGCTATGGGTCTGATGGCAGTGCTGACTGGCGTAGATGGCCCTTTGAAAGGATCTTCAAGAGGTTGTGAGCTGACGACACGCTGGCGGCGCTCACGACGCCACGAATTGACAGATTTCAGTCTAATGGGAGACGTCTTTGCTGCTCGCGGCTCCTGATTGGGTGGAGGTCGTGGTTCAGGAGGCGTGGATTGCTCTTCTCGCTTGCTTTTAGTCTTTGATCTGGTTTTCTTTTCCCACCACGCGTTTATACGCGTCTTCACCTTGATTACCATTCTCTTTAGTGTCTTCATATTCGAAGATGTCTTTGAAGGCAAGAGTTTTTTTTGAGAGGCTTGCTTTTCAAGTCTCCTCGACTTGAGTCGGGAAGCCCTTCCATTTCTGGTAAGTAACGTCACAGCGTCTGTAGAACGGTGGGCGGCCTCAAAAAATCGAGAGCGGTACCACTGGAACATTGTTAGAATCTTCAGTGAAGATATAACATGCTTACGGACCACGAGGCTTTTTGATTCTTGGAGGGAAAATGCTTATTTAAATGTATACGATTTGTCTTGAAGAGTATAATTATGTACTTCCTACTGATTTACGGGAGAGTTCGTAGTTGTTGCGGCAAGATACTCGTGAAGGGCAAAATATTTCATGCAGCCATCTACGGGCGACTCTCTCCTGAGCTGACTATCTCAAGAACTCGAGTAACTTTGGAAGCTTGAGCAACTTTGGGACTGGAGCAACGTTGGAGCGCGAGTATATTTAGTCGAGTCAAAGTTCCATCCATACATGAGAAACTCAAGTTCATGATGAGACACTCAAGTTCGTGAGATACTCAAGTACATGAGGTGCTCAAGTCTGGTGAGTTGCTCAAGTCATGATGTAGATACCTAAGTTCAAGAGATACTCAAGTTTATGCGATATTCAAATTCAAGCGATGTTACGGTTTACGACATGAGATACTCAATTTCATGAGGTATTCAAATTCATACGATGGTCATGTTCAAGATATGAGACACTCAAGTTCGTGAGATATTCAAGTCTGAGATATTTAAGTCCATGAGGTGTTCAACTTCATGAGATACTCAGGTTTATGAGAAACTCATGTTCATAAGACCTTCGGACTAAGACGAAAGAAAACCTTTTTGTGTTCGAATTTCTCAAAGCCCAACGCCCCTTCTCGAAACATCGAACAGACTACTCCCAACACAAAACTTTATGTCTCGATTGTTGTTTCCAGAGGTTTTCTCCCAGATACAAAGAAGAATGGTACATATAGATGGTTTTTGCGCTCCCGAATCTCCTGCAATGCCTTCACAACAAGCATCTTACACTCCATCTCGCTCCACTTCAGGATTTTGCCTATGAAGCCCATGGCGTATGCCTCGATGCCTATGCTCACGTGCAGCAGTTGGTATCGACCGATTTCCTTGAGCTTGGGATCCTTGGGCCAAGGGCCGATTGGAACCTTCAATGGTGTTGTCTGCTCTTGATTTTGAATCACATATGTTGCTAGCATACCTTAAATATATCCTCCCTAACATCCACAAATCCCGCATCAACCATCCTCTGCTTCAGCGTCCTTGCTTGCCTAATATCTTTTCCGAACTGCACCGCCGCCTGATTGCACAGCGTCTGCCACTGATTAATACTCACCACCCTCTCCTTCGTGTCATCATCACTCGTCATCCATGCATCCGGCTCCTGGAACTCCAGCCACGCACCAGGCTTTAAATGCGTATAAATTTGCGCAATCAACTTATCCCAGTCCTGGATACTGCCGCCCATCCCCCGACAATGGATGAAATCAAACGCCTCGTCAGACCGATACACCCACTCGCTCTCCACATCGTCGATATAAAACCTCGCATTCGGAGGTACCCACGATGGCTGAATAGGACTCAGATCCGTCCCGATAACCTGCGCACTCGGATGCTCGTCCGCAAAGTCAATAGCCCAAATTCCCGTCCCGGTCCCAATATCAAGTACACGCTGCGGATGCGGACCGATAGGGGACATGAAGAGGGAGCCCGAGAGCAAGAGCCGGAAAATGTGGTGCAGGAGGTCGAGACGATCTTGTTCTTCTTCGTCGTTGGGGAGGGGATAGGCGCCGCCGCGGAACGCATTGTAGCGGCGCCCGTTTGAGTATTCGTAGTCGACGATTGAGGGGGAGATGGATGTTGACCAGGTGGAGATGTCGTCGCCGAAGACGGGGTCGGGGATGTCGGTAGAGTCGGCTTCGATGTCGCCGGTGTGTTGGATTGGTGCAGCGGTAGCTGGTGGTGGACCTGAGCCTGAGGTATCTTGGTCTTGTCCCGCTGTGGTTGGGACTGGAGCCAAGTTTGAAGTGTTATGCTCTTGCCCAACTGCCATCACAGCTTCCTGCATGCTAGAGGTGCTTTGGCCGTGTTCAGAAGCTGTTGGGACCGGGTCCGAAATCGGTAGATATTGGCTTTGTTCAGATGGAGCTGGAGCTGGTGCCGACGAAGGCACCTCTTCCTCGATTTCCTTCGCCATTTTCTTGGGGAAAGAAGTTTGATTTTCACGGGAAAGACGTTTCTGCGGTCAAACAGGAAAACTTGTGGAAATAGTGGGATACCATTCCACAATATATGGATCTTTCCCGGCATCTTTTTATTGGATCACTTCCCCAACTCACGCTAAAGAAGGGTAAGGCGTTCCGTGGCGCAATCGGGGGGGGGACCCTTGACCGTTGCAGGCGTTTCGGGAATACTGGGTAACGTCCATGCAGATGGGCCCCGAATAGGGTCAAACTCCCGCCGGCTGAACCGAACCCGCACCCGCTCCTAGCATCATCGGCCCAATCGACTCGTTCCACAACACCCTCAAACGAAAATGCTTCCTCCGATATGTACATACCACTCGAAACGTCCAATACGCGGGTGGAAAGCGTGCTTTTATTGAACATGTGTGCGTGACTGTGCGACTGTGCGACTGCGCGCATGAGCCCCCACTTTACTTTTCGTGCCTCATCGTCTACAGTATCCTCAACCAAGTATTTCGGTTGCTGCTCCGACGATATCGAAATCCGGTCCATGCCCTCTTGAGACCGCAACGCTCTTTCTACGCTCTATCGCATCCCATCATCCGATCAACTACTGATTACTTCCCTCGTCAAATGATGACGCTCACATATCCCTCACAGCTTTCGTCTCTCATTGGTGATATCAGGCTGTCGATAGCCGTTCCAGCAACTGCAGTTGTAACGTGGCTCTTGGGCCTCGCAGCACTCGCTGTGTATCGCCTGTATCTACACCCGCTTGCCAGATTCCCGGGCCCCAAGCTCGCGGCTCTGTCGCGCTGGTACGAAGCTTATTACGAAATCATATGCAATGGCCAATACAGTCGCAAAATCGGCACGATGCACGATAGATACGGTATTAATTTCAACCTCTCTGCTAGGAATGAAAATGATTGGCTTATGATTTTGCAGGCCCGATTGTGAGAGTGGCCCCTGATGAGCTTCATATCAGAGATAGCAATTTCTATGATGATTTGTATAATGATATGAAGGTGAATAAGGTTGGTTGGGATAAGAGATTCGGTGCTGAAACTTCGACTTTCACTACCGTTGACTATGCTTTACATCGCCGCCGCCGAGCGGCGCTCAACCCGATGTAAGCTCATCGCCTGTTCCTGCACAGAAAGACTGACATCTTTCAGGTTTTCACGCCGAGCCATCTTGAGCTTTGAGCCTGTTATTCGTCAACATGTTGAACTTTTATCCAGCAGGTTAGCTGAGTTTGTCGACACTGGGAAACCCGTAACGATGACCCATGCTTTCCCGTGCCTGGCAGGCGATATCATAATGAAGTATTCTTTTGGCTTCTCTTACCACCAGCTTGAAACTCCGAACTTTGATTCTTTTCATCAAGCGTTTGCAGCAATCGGTGGTTCCGGCCATATTGCTTTTCAGTTTCCTTGGTTTCTTCCGGTAAGTCGTCAGACCAGCAGCAATTAAAGATACTAACTTTAAACAGTTGATGAATTCCATTCCAGATTCCATTGTCGAGAAGCTCCAACCAGCTATGGCGAGCTTGCTGCGATTGAAAAGAGTGAGGCATTGTATTCTTGACTTGATAATTTGCTGATAGATTTCTAGGACCAATGGGATCTGGTCGGGCGAACTGTTAGAGGCGAAGACATGCCTGACAAACCCTCCCATCGCACCATCTTCCAGGAGATCCTGCAAAGCAAGCTTCCTCCCGAGGACAAAACACAGCAACGCCTCTCTGACGAAGCGCAAACTACCGTTGGCGCAGGAATCGAGACCATCGCATTTGCCCTCTGCGTTGCTTCATTCCACATTCCCAACACGCCGCGCATCTACGAACGACTCCATGCAGAGCTGGCCCAATTATGGCCAGACAAGAGTGCCATGCCAAACTTGCTTGAGCTAGAAAAATTGCCATATTTGAAAGCATGCATTCAAGAGAGCTTGAGGCTATCATACGGGCTTTCTGCTCGTAATCCAAGGACGCATAAGAAAGAGTTGCGGTACAGAGAGTGGAGTATTCCTGAAGGGACGGTGGTCGCGATGACGATCGTAGATGTGCATCATGATGAAGCAATATTTCCCAATTCGCATGAGTATGTTCCTGAGAGATGGCTGAATGATGCGCGGACGGCGGATGGAACGCCGCTTGAGCATTACCTGGTGAGTTTTGGGAGGGGACCGAGGTCGTGTTTGGGGATTAAGTAAGCTGTACCCTTCCTTCACAACTGCTGTAAATTTTGCTTTAGAGTAAAAGTGTGATGTTTGTTAACAGGATCTTGTAGTATGGCATGGGCAGAGCTCTTCATGACAATGGGCATGCTGTTTCGGAGATATAAATTTGAACCGTATGAGACTGATGTTACGGATGTTCGATTGGAGCACGATTTCTTCGTTCCGAGTCCGAAGTTGGATAGCAAAGGTGTGAGGCTCTTGGTCTCTGGAATGGATGATTAATTTTCAGTCGTATATATCTTATCTCCCCCAAGCTTGGATGGATCTCATTCTTGTGTTGGTAGTCGAGCCACAATTTCACTTATTCGGTTAAGCAGATACAATACAAGGTGCAGCACTGCAGGCCCGACCTCGTGGCCAATTTTTGTTACCAATCCCACCATCACCCCTCACAGCTTCGACGTCTCAGTCCTCTCTTTAGTCCACTTCGGCCCAGTATCAACCGGCTCCCACCACGGAACATTCCCCGGCATCCCGCTCCTCAAATCCCCCTTCATAACCGGACTCCTCTTTTCCAAAAAAGCCCTAATGCCCTCTCTCTTATCCTCTTTCTCATATAACTCCCACATTAACTCTGAATCTAATAAATGTGTGCCCTCCGCACTTCCCGGGTTCCTCCACATCAATTCTCGCATTAGATATGTACTCACTGTACTCGTGTTCTTTACTACTTCCTCAGCCAGCTCTAGAGCCTTGGGAATGACGGCTTCTGGGGAGGTTAGGATGGAATGGAAGAGCGGTCCGAAGTGTGGCGATGAAGCAGGGAGGACTGAGCCGGTGGTGGTCAGGAAGAGAGCGTTCGAGTGCCCGATGAGGCGCGGGAGGAAGAAGGAACTGCAGGCTTCCATGATTACGCCGCGGCGGGAGAAGACGAAACCAATTTTTGCGGACGAGCAGGCGACACGGAGAGTCATGGGAAGGGTCATTGTGATTCCAATTCCCACGGCAGAACCGTTGATTGCTGCTATGGTGGGTTTGCGGCAGCGGTGGATGGCGAGAGATACTCTCCCTCCTCTATTTAATCATCAATCATCAATCAGCAATCATCAATTGCACTTAATTCTCCAAGGCACAACCTCCTTCCTCTCATATCTAATCTCGAACTCTCACGTGTCATTCCCCTCCAAATCGCCTCCTTCAAACGCAATCCATAAAAAGATGTAAGACTCACCCATCCCTATGCTCTTTCCCACCCACTCCCTCTGTCCTATTCAACCCAATATCCAAATCAGCACCAGCACAAAATTGCCTGCCCTCCCCCGTCACCACAATACATTTCACCCGCTCATCCTGATCCAACATATCGAAGGCGTGGACGAGATCGTTTTCCATGATTGAGGTAAAGGCATTGTTTTTCTCGGGGCGGGAGATGGTGACTATTATGATTGGGGTGACGGTTGGTGAGGTGGTAGGGTGGTGGGAGAGGCGGATTTGGGTGAAGAGGGAGGGGAAGGCTTGGGTGTAAGATGCGGGGAGCGGTTGTGGGGTTGTCATTTTGGTTGTTTTTGTGGTTTCCTTAGGATGATAAAGTGAGCCTGACAATTTCGTCGATGCCTTGCGCTTTTAAGAAAGATGAATGTATAGCTTGATGGGTATTGTCTCACCGTGTCAGCAATTGATGTGCTGTCGATATGCCTCGGCTGTTGAAAATCCAGGGTAAGAAGTAAGAAGCTTTAACCGAACGAGGCCCTTACAACAATATGACGAAGCATAAATCAATCATGAGGTCGAATCATGCTGTAGGACTAGGGGAGTAATGAAAACAGCGAATCCTCTTCCTATAAGTCTATAGAATATGAGTACAAATAATTGATGTCAAAATAAAGTTACTGCCCCTTTCTTTTGCCTCGGTTTTTCGCTTAGCTTTAGCCTTTCCCCTTACTCTTTGTCCCGCACAGACCATGACATTATCATCTGAGCCTCAAACTTCACTTGAATGACACCTTCTCTCATCTCCTACTCACTCTTCTATTCGACCAAAGTCATCATATTCAAAAGAACAGTTATTTAAGTACATCGAAATCGATCATTCAGTCATAATGTCTGCCCCAAACGCAAATCAAGCATCGATGCTCGGCGGCCACGTACAGTACACCAAAGGCTATGCTGAGGAGACATGTATGAACATTTCCTTTTGAACTTTGTCATCGGTCAGAATTAATGCGGTGTGACAGTCGGCAACGTCACAGGGTCAAAGGAGTGGCAGGAGAGCGGGAGGCAGGATACACAGAGGGAATCAACGAGATGAAGGTGTGTAGCCTACTCATACTTTCGTCTCGCAACTCCAGTTCCTTTTGAGGGTAGAGAGAGTGAATGAATATTGACTATTGCATAGGCCACAAGCACCCAAAAGAGGGGAGAGCCAGCTCCGAGCGGAATTGGCGGATGAGTTGAGGAGTTGGCTGGGAAGGCTGCTGCATGTGAGGGTATGGAGAAGGAGGGCTTGGAGAGACAGGCAAAGGCCAACTAGATGCCAAAATCGAGCTCCTATCTCATACCGTTCTTCATAGATGAGAACCAAACGCCTATCTGTGCATTGAATTTACGTTACTTGCGCCTTATTAGCGGAGGTGTTCCTAAAAATCCTACTGCGATATCACATAATTATACTTAGTCGACCGTCTGCGATTATCTCTCATAATTCGTATTCATTCCCTGGTTGTCAGATCCTTGTCCAAAGTTAACATTCATAAGCGTCTCCAAACCCAACATTTCAGATAGCTGCTGGTCGTTCATTGTTCCATTTGATGCCAAGTTATCGGCTACTGCAAAAAGTTGACCCTGACTTCCTTGCCAACTCGAAGGATTACGGCTCATGCTAGCAAAACTTGGATCACCAGCTGTGGAGTACATATTTATCTCGGAATTAGGGTATGGGGAATGAACGTCTTGTGTGGGATTTTGCCGTTGTGGTGGAGTGCTAAGGGTTTGGCGTCGACGAGCCTGCTGCTGAGATTGTTGCCTGTATTGTTGCTGTTGCGGTGGATGTGAATGCGGATGCTGGTGTTGCTGCGAATGTGGGGTATTCTGAGCCGTGCCTAGTTGCCCACCCGCGGTCGAGGCTTGGTTATACGAAGGAGTTGGTGATCTGCTGATAGTGGCGGGATGGGGTGGCAAGTTGATGCCTCCCATTGAATTTGAGGTGGATGGTATTGCTTGTGTTTGAGGCGGTCTCATTGTGTCTACTGACTGTTGTGCAGGGGGGGTGATAATGCTTGGTGGCTGGCTTGGTGGAGATCGGCCCGCAGCAGTTCTGCGAACAATCGCTTGGGCTTCGCTGATAAAACGCAGTAAGAATTCGTTGAGGTTTGCCTGCGCCTGCGGTCGGTTCTCATTCATCATTTCTGACAACTGATTCAATACTTGGGGAAGTTGGGTAGATGAGGGTTGTATCTCTTGAAATGTCTGGAAGCTCTCAGTACGGCCAAGAACCGGAGCAGTCCGAGTGGCGCTTTGAGAATCTAGTACTTGCACAGCGGAAGGCTGAGACCATGTCCGGGAGGCTTCTTGATCTGTGGAAACGTATGTATTTGGAGGTTGGCCTTCTCCCATTGATTGCCGACGAAGGTGGCTATCATTCTGCCAAGAAACCTGACCTGGAAAGTCGCTCGGTTTGGGCCTTCTATGTGTCAGGCTTCCATGGGGCGATGGAGCAGACATTGGTTCCGAAGGTGTCGCTGGACCCTGAGAACTCGGAGACACGGCATTGAGTGATGGTGCAAGAGAGCTTGATAGCACTCTTCTGGGAAGAAACCCTGCCCTGTCGTCTATTGATGAGAATCTGTCTTGAGAAAATGGACTACCGAGTTGATCAGAAAGTCGGTTCATCGAAGACGGCGTTCCTGAGAGCCTGCTGGAACTAGGTGTTGGGATGCTAGGGAAAGTGGATTGCCTTCCTGCTCCCCTCCCGTGTTCAATCTCAAGTGACATGCGAATACGAGACTCTATGTAGAAATAAAGGCCTTCAACTCGGGGAATAGTGCCCTGGAGTAGATCCGTCTGATAAAGAGTGCGGAAGGTGTCAATAAATGACTCCACTGCATGTGAGGACGGAAGTTGAATTGAATCATTGCCTTCTGAGGTATCTAGAGGCTGTCATTAGTCCTCTGACTTGACAAAAGACAAGTAATTAATGTACTTACATGGATCGGCTGGGCGTTCCCTGGGGTAAAATAACAGGTCCCAAATCATCATCCACTTATCAACATCGGATACTTTTCGCTGCGCTACGATCTGATCAATCTTTGCCCATTGCGTTACATCAATGCCATCTCGACGAGGACCGGCGGCCGCAGAATCTTGCGCATGACGACATTCTTCCTGATGCTTTACATTATCTTTAGCATTATCGAATTCTGCAAAGCATTTTCTACAATCAAAGATATCGTGTCTTTTTAGATGATCCCTAGAGCGATCAGCATGCTTGGACATTTATGGAAGGTAAGAATAGCTATGTGGACTACAAACCGAACTAGATATCGGAGCTGCAGAAATCCTTGCCCAGCGCAATTCTTCCATGTATCATCCGTATTTCCACGTTCC
The DNA here is from genome assembly GCA_001625345.1 of Cairneyella variabilis. Taxonomy (NCBI): domain Eukaryota; kingdom Fungi; phylum Ascomycota; class Leotiomycetes; order Helotiales; genus Cairneyella; species Cairneyella variabilis. The sequence continues at coordinate 26,824 of AYLM01000898.1, forward strand.
TTCCTTACACAATACTTCCCCGGGTTAAACTTGTGAAAAAGACACGCGAATCGAAGCCCGCCAGACGCTTTGTCTGAATCTCGATTTGGCTTCACATGCTTGCGATTTGGCTTTCTCTCACCGTCGTCGCCCTGGTCGCCTCCGCCATTGTCTCCATCAGGCGCTTTTCGTTTGCCCAAGTTTGAGCTTGAGCTGACTGGAAGGGAAGAGTCTTGTGGATTTGGTCCAGGTGTCCCGCCTGGTTGACTATTACTTTCTTCTGATGTCGCGCAGCTAATAAGCCCAGGGGATGGAGGATTATGTTTACGCCGCCATTGGGCCTGAAACAGCGGAAGAGCTCCAGCAGATAATTGTGGGTCGGAAGCTAAAATATCATGTAAAATCCAACCCTCAACCGCATCAAAGTCATTTGGACCGTCATCTGATGAGTATTCAGCATGGTCCATCGGGTGGCTGTTCCAGTCAAAGCGAGATGAGGACTCATATTGGTCCGTCTCTCTGGAGGGTATGAGGCCCATAGCGTTCTTGCTATAGCCCTTATCTTGGTTTAAAGTAACGGGTATTTCATAAGCACCCCGCTGTTGCATGGTCGATTGCGCACCTTCTTCCATTCTATTCGAAGGTAGCACAGAGGAGTTAGCAACTTCCGCGGCAGTAGCCTGCGAAACATTTCCCAGAGAAGCCATACCAGCAGCCTGTGTGCCTAAAGTTAGGGATATACAGGTATCCGTACAGCTCGGAGGATTTGGCGAGTCTATTCCCTCTTTGACGAGCCTTGAGAAGTTAATTAATATGCCTTCCAGCCACCACAGTGCTACTGACCTAAGGCCTTCGTCACAACAATTTGAGAATTGTGAAAATTGAAACAAATCATTTGTATTTTCCATCAAACAGAATGGTAACCACGATGAGTCTTGTGGTGTTGTTAGGCATTCATCAAAGTCCGAGTTCCATACAAAGCGCCTTGTGTCCAATAGATCATGGACACGAGTCCCAGGCTCCACGGATGACACAGATGTAGCTGAAATGGTCGGCAAACCTCTGCGCGTATTGGTCTCAAAAGATGGGGTATCAGAAAGTGTTGGCGACTCAAGAGAATGGCACTGATCTCGGGGGTTCTTGATTTCTGACTCGGATTCGAGCGATTGGACGGAACCATTTCCACCTGCTTGAGGTGTAGTAGAATCTGTTTGAACACTGCTAGTATCTAAAAACAAATCACTTGTCCTTGGTTCATAGCCTATTATATGAGTCAAAAATAAATTGAGTAAATATTGCCTGGGAAACTTACACGGGTGTGCAGGATGTTGTGAATCAGGAAATAGAATATCCCATATGGAGTACCACTTTGTGCGTGCGGTATGCACGGTGTCTTGATTGGAGTGTTCTCAGTCTTATGAATCTGACAAATCATTTCCCATTGTGATGGATCGATATCTGCAGTACGCTGCAAATCCCCCTGGTGATGCGGCCTTCCGTTGTCAAAAAACCCATGTTGTTCTGAGATGCGATTGTGTGCACAGTTTGGGGACTCGAGATGGCGACGTTGAAGATGCTCCCTTGGAAGATTAGGCTCCAAATTACAGCTGTCTTTTGCAGAAGTACTGACTTTATCATTGTGATGGTACGCCATCCAGGCCCCTCGCATGTTCCATAAGTCATGTCCGCTCCAATCGCGCAATACCGGGAAGGTTCGCGCTTGTGGAAATGACAAGCAAAACGAATAACACTGCCACGATCAGATACAGCAGCCTGTAGATTTTTGCTTTGACTCGGCGGTTCTCGATCGTCATCCTCACTATCGTCCCCATTACCGTTGTCTCCAAAAATACCGTGTGAGATTACAAGACTTTCGGAATGAGTAAAATGAGTACCACTGCTTTCCATGGCAGAATGATGATTTGAAGCTCCAGGATATCGTTGACGAACATTTGTTGAGTGACTCAATACGTAGTTGAGGACAACACTTCCAGCACTTTGAGCTGCAAGCATATCAAAACCGAAGAGGTAAAATTGACGGAAGACAACGGCCTGGAACACTTGCCAAACAAAAAGGGGTGGATATGAAACTTTGAATACTGCTTGTGTCTCGGGCCATGATGAGTTTTCCTGGAAAGAAATGCCGCACTCCGAGAGCATGGATAGGGAGTAGCCGCTATTGCTTGATAGCATGTTCCCTAATAGGTTATATATTAATTTTAAATTTGACAGCTTTGAAGTTGACTGTAAAGATTATGACGATAGCAATTGTGGAGCACTCACAATGATCACACTGCGCAAGCTCAGCAGCACCAAAGTCATTTACGGTCATGAAGAGTGAGCGAAACGCCACGGTATTCAGCCCAGCCTATGCTTTAGCCAGACTTGTTCAGAATGTCACTAATCGCTTATTGAATGCAAATCTTTGGTGAAGAAAAAGAACGAATACCAGCAAGAAAGAGTCTGAGCATCAAAAGAATGCGCAACATGCAAATGCAAGTCAAACACGGAACTGTTTACGACATGAGACTTCTGGGCGCAGGAATCATGTCGAGTTGAGGCTTTCCGCGAGGCTTCGCGAGTCCTTGGCCACTCACAGCAACCTATTCTGTCGCGAAGGCTCGCAGCGCGAGCCCTCGCGCACTCTGCAGATTTGTGACAACTGAGTAGCGCCATGTGATTATGATGTTTCTGACACCGAAGAATGTGGGAAATGACCTTTACAAAGCTCCTTCAAATCTGTGTGGACTCCAAGACTCCCAAGGGTATATGTCTCACGACCCCGCGAGCTTACCTGGGTAGAAGTCAAGCATGATTTAGAAAGCCCTTGAACTCTCAGGATGCGACAACTTGAGTACTCGCTTATATTGGGCTTGCTATCCCTACGAAATTTCTCAAACTGCTGCAAGGCATACTGACTTGCCGCGGTTTTTTACGTGCCTCGCGAAATGCTAATCCGCCCCCTAACTGCGAACTCTCGCTACCGTGACCTGTTCTTCACTCGAGAACTCGCACATAATATAATGCTGCGAAGTTCTGCAAAAGCTATGCTGCTCGCTGGAGATGCGAGCAGTCGCAGAATTTTGAGGAAATCTCGTAGTAGTATAAAGCTCTCAAACGGACCTGACTTCTAGACATGTCAAACACAAATGCATCCAACACATTTAAACACGAAATCCCAAATAAACCAACTCAAGTCAATCATGCATCCAAACAATAAGATGATTCCACAGCCCCTGGTCAACGTCAACGGCCGAGGAGAGGAGGGAGGGTCGGGCGGTTCTACTCAGCCGCAGCCTGGTGACCCAGGTATGTCGTCAGGGCTGCGCCTATGTAGACGTACGATTCAACAGCAGACTAAGAATATCAGGATACGGCAAACAATAGCGAGCGCACCATCAGAAGGATCCTGGTGGACGGAACACCATTGGAGTTCGTGGGCCGAGTCTCAGTGCACTTCAAGCGCGAGCAACAGGCTGACGTATGCTTGATAGGTCTCAAGGTTGCTCGGGCCGGCCCTATCAATGAGCATGCGAGAGACTGGACAGAAATTGTGATTTGAGAAAGGCAGAGATGCTGATTGTAAATTATGCTTGCACATGGTGGACATAGGTGCTGCGGTGTTCAGGCCTTAGGAGCGCAGGGCGGCGTAAGATCTTTGCCAGCATCAATGGTGGCTACTGTGGCTCCTGTTTCTTCAGAATCTAGTGAAAAATTCTCTAGTCCCTCTCCTCAACACACGTGAATATGAAACAGAACTGAAGATAAAGATACGAGAATGTCCGAGTTTTAGTCGCCAGCACGCATCATCAGCTGAATTGAAAGCATCAAGCGCATCCAGGAGAAATGAATAACTTGCAAAGTCTTCGTTCACCACTTGGCATTCTCAGATTCCGAGCCTTGCGACGATTGCAGCGACACACAGTATTGTGGTGGCAAACGGGATGTGCACGGCACGTTCGGCCCCCAAGAGTTTCTGTTCAGTTCTCTTTCTGGCGAAAATTCCATATCTCAATGAATTTTGGACTTCATATGCTGTGTAGATGATTTCGATCATTATTCATCGAAACTAGTGCCTTCGATCAAAGTTCGAGTATATCTCTTAATGCTGATGCCACGTTCAAATCCTTCTCAGAAGTCGTGCCCCCACTGGTGCACGCTTGGACGGATGACTAATCCGGTCATGTGCGCAAGAGATTTTGTATACCAACTACGAAGTAGTATCTCAAATCATTAAGCCCCACGTGGAGATCCACTGATCTCCAACTACTCGATTCTGGATTCGAGAACCTTACTGGAAGAAAGTAAAAGAGCCTCATCTCTTTGTGACTCCTGCTGAAGCTTTTTATTGGACAGTCTCTCGGCTCGCTCGGTGGTGAGGTGAGATTTTCCCGACCTATCAGAACTCTACAACCTATTCCCCGCTCCAAATGCAACTTTATTGCTTTTTGCACTCCATTGCATGTGTTGCGAAGGATTGGAAAGCGTTCCTGGTTCCTGACGCCACAGTCCCTTGGCATCCCATCTCGCTGTTACTTCTCTCACGTGATCATCCTCTTCAAGCCTAAACAGGAAGGTGGGGTAGCTCGACAGCAAGCACGTGCTCCATTCATTCGATCGGATTATGACGGGTGGCGGGGAATCGATAATCTTTAGAAAGCCACCAACCGGGAGCGCCGTACGGAGGTACAACATATCAAGTTAAATATCGAACCATGTCTTCCAGAAACTCGAATTGTCTCAGCCCAACACCATAATCTGAGTTCAAGATGCAGGTTAAGACCCTCATTGCCGCCACTCTCGGCGCCTTCGCCCTCACGTGCTCAGCGTCTCCTGCTCCGGCGCCAACCGCTGCAGCTGTCTTGCCAAGATGGAGCAATGAGGAGTATATCAACTACACCACATTGACAGGATTCTTCCTCCAGGATGAAGCGAGCACCGATCCGAGCACTTTTGACTATGTGAGAATTCACCCCGCATCTTGAATTTATAACTCATGTGTCACAGACGACCACGAACTTCGGTCTCATCAACCGCACTTATCCCACGGACAACGAGGTTGATCCATCCTGGACTCAATGGCAAAAGTTCGACCACTACGTCTGGCGTCTCAACCGTGCCAGTGGACGCTTCGTGCAGTACAAGGTTCTGTTCATGGGCCGTCACGGCGAAGGATACCACAATGTCGCTGAGTCTTACTACGGCACTCCCGCATGGAACGTGAGTTTTCACTCCAAAATCCCAATCCCAGAACATCAATTAACTCCGAGCAGTGCTACTGGTCCATCCGTGACGGCAACGGAACCGTAACCTGGGCCGACGCAAAAATCACCCCAAATGGCGTCGCCCAAGCTCAAATAGCCAACGCGTTCTGGGCTTCCCACATGAAAGTGCAGAAACTCCCCGCACCAGAAACATACTACACCTCCCCACTTACTCGATGCTTGGAGACCGCAAACATCACGTTCTTCGGCCTTGATCTTCCGTCCCGCCAACCTTTCTTTCCTACCGTAAAGGAGTTGTTCCGTGAAGGTATCTCGGGTCATACATGTGATCGTCGCGGCACGAAGACGTACATCCACGATGCGTTCCCGAGCTATAATATCGAAGCTGGGTTTACGGAGGACGATGAGTTATGGGAGGCCCTGCATGGAGAGACGAACGATGATGAGGATATTCGCAGTAAGACGGTGATGGATGACGTTTTCAACACCGATGACAGCACATATATTTCGATTACCAGTCATTCTGGCGAAATTTCCTCGATTTTGAGAGGTAAGATCCCATCTTTTTAGTTTGGATTTTGAGGGTGGAAGTGGTGTGCAGAGCTTTTGCTAATGTGTGGGGTAGTTCTTAACCACCAAGTCTTTGGCTTGAGCACAGGTGCAGTCATCCCAGTTCTTGTCAAGGCGGAGACGATCCAGGCGAACCCACCGACTGAGACAGAGGAGCCGTGGACTACAATATCGACTTGTGCGAGCCAGCCGCCGTTGCCCACTGCTACTTAATTTGAGCTGAGGAAGACCCAAGATATCTCGTGGCTGATATTTTGAAATTAAATATAATGGCTAATGAATGAATGAAAATTAATTGCTGAGAAAAATCCACCGTTTTCCTACTCCTAATTATCCCGTGGATGTTATGTTCGTACTGATGAAAACTACTTGTACCGCGGCAAACCTTAAACTAACGGTTAGTGTATACTTGAGCAGATCACCTTCGTCTCAACTTACGCAGATGTCGCAGAAAACACCTCAACCAACCTCCCATCCGTCATGAACCACAAGCAGATCGAGAACACCGCTGTGAATGTTCCCACGAGGCCAAGGCGAGTGCCTATCGCTGTAATAAAGTACAGCACCACAATCGCGGACACAGGCAACAAAGATGCGAGTACCGTCCCTAAGAACGCTGCTATACGGAAGATAGTATAATCGGAATAATGCACGGTGTTTGGTGCGAAAGCTGCTGCTTCTGAGTCGGGTTTCTGGAGAAGTGGTAGTCCATCAAATATTTTATGAGTTGAGGAGGGAATCTTACTCTGTGATACCTCCCAAAAGCATAATGGTACATCGGCGTCAACGAGTCAATCAACCATGCTGAGAATTTACTGTAGTTAGATCCTCGTCCTTTCAACGCAATCAGGTCCTTGCCATGAATCCAGACGTTGCGATCTCGTCCGATGAGGTAGACACTGCCCATGGATGGCCGCTGCATCCACTCTTGCAATATATTCAGATCTCGGGTGCTGGGACGAGATAGCGATGCCATTTCGCTGTAGAGCACGACAGCTTCATCTGTACATCCTTTTTCAGCAAGTTCTTAGACACAATAGCGAGGCTCTAAGCTCACTCACTATACTCCTTGAGCTTCTCTCGTATCAGAAGGACTAGCTTCCACTGCTCATCACTGCCATCGTTTTTCTCTGCTGAGCTGAGTGCATACCAATTCTTCGAGAAATTTGCTTTTACCGTATCTGGCGACCTATCGTTGACGGTCTCCAACTCGTATAGATCTTGTTGTAGGCCGATGAGTTCAGCTTGCATATACAAGAGGCTTTGGATGTTTAGGGAAGAGAACTGGGAGACCATGCCCAGTTCGGGATATTTGCCCATTAGGGCTGCTATTCTTTGGTATTATCAATTACTTCTCCCTTTCTTCTCCACCGCATTCAGTTAGTAAGCTTGCTGCTCTTCCTCAGGCGCTAATCACCCTCGGCTCACCCTCGGCTCACCCTCGGCTCACCCTCGGCTCACCCTCGGCTCAGTCAACTCACCTGAGCTGCATGAGCAACCTGAGCAACTCACCCGAGCACCCTGAGCACCCTGAGCACCCTGAGCAACTCACCTGAACACCCTGAGCAGCTCACCTGAGCAGGCCTGAGCATCGTGAGCAAGATTTACCACATCGTCACGTGTTTTGACTTCTCGCTTTTTAACCAATCGTACTTGATCTGACCTCTCTTCTCTCACATTAGTTTTGTCAAGTTTTAACGACGATGCTTAAGGAACCCAAACAAGTTCCCAAGAAACCCAAAATGGACACTTTCCAAAATGTACCCAGCGCCTTAACCTTCAAAATCTGCTTTCAGCTTACCCCTCTCCATCAAATACATCTGAGAATCCCCGAGGAATCTAGCTACACAGCAAGCAATGTCAGTCCAACGTAGCGCTGAGCCAAATACCCTGGACAGCACAGGGCTGTGTCTTCTGTCCCTCAATGGTGGAGGTGTACGCGGACCCTCAACGCTTTACATCCTGAAGCGTATCATGGATCGGCTTAACATCGAGCGAAATACAACTGGCAATATACCTCCAGTAAAGCCTCGTGCAACCTCTTTTCCTTCACTCATCCTCCTTTACTTATCGTCTTCTAATTCTTGACAGTTACGGCGTTCTCCCTACCTCGCCATTGACTACAGTCCCTTCCTCTACGAAGCACCCTCGAAGTGTAGTCCTCTCGCCGTCCTCCATACCTCCACCCCCCTCTAAACCTCGATTCTCGGCACAACCGTCTACTTATGAACTCGACCGGCCATTGGATCATCTAGCTGCGTCAACACCGTGATAATTGTCTCCGCTTTTTCACGAACCACTACCCCACAATAGGATGATGGCAGTAGATCGCCATTTTGAGGTTATGCGGTCTTCTATGATTGACTTGGTGGCCTTCCTTACGGCTCCTTGCATGACTTGTTACTTCCACATCGCAGCTTGTTGAGTATGTATACAAGTAGTTGAGAATTGGCGGTCTCTTTATGGATGACTGATTCCATGAAATAGCCAGGTAGTGGTACGATTGTGATTTGTGAGGGTAACAATGGAGGAGATGGACGAAGGAGTAGGCAGAGCGATAGCTCCCGTATTGTGGAATTGCTTGTCTTTCTGCTCAGGAATGCTATCCCTTTTGCGTTTGTCCAAGTAACATCCCAGCTTTCAAGGCTAAATAATCATGTTGGCGATGGTACAGAATTATGGCGTTTGTAGAGGGCTTATAGTATATCCAAACAGACTTCCAGAATCGGGATGTCATGTAGGACCGACTAATAATTTCTATGACTCAAGGGTTTCGTGTGCCATATCTATCAGTAGTAATAAAGTTTACCATGCAATATCACAAAGCTGGGCAAATTGCCAATGGCATTGGTCTATTAAACTCACTAATCGTAAGCTCGCTCTTCTTCGAATCTCCCCAACTCCCTAATTGTCTTACAATATCCGTAGCGAAGCAGACTCTCCTCTCTTTTGTTATTTGCGTAATGAGTTCCTAGTAAATCTTTAACTGTTCGGTATACTAGCAAGTAAAATTTAAGTAACTAAGCATACCACGAAGACCAAAGAGACAGCGTGTGCATCTTTCAATGACTCTTGTATACCTGAAGTTCCAAAACATGTTAAGGCAGAGGTACGTTAGTCATAAAGTTACATTAATCAGCTGGGTCTGGATATACAACGGCTGACTTAGCCCTTGAGCATTCAAGACTGATAAAAAGCGGACAGTAAAGGTCTAGAATGGATTTTGCTGCCGCTGCCGCCACCACAGCGGTGTAATCTTGCCACCGCTTATTGCTGTGACTTTCTGCGCGATCACACACGGCTTTGACCACAAGACAAGGCAATTTATCAAAACCCCAGCTCCCTCCATCTCAAAGGCAATGACAAGATTGACACTAAAATATGTTACATACTTATCCCTCCAGATCTTAGACTTCTCCGCACTGTCCCTCAAAGCTATACTCCCAAAATGAATGACAGGATCCTCAACCTAGTCTCTGAGATACTGCCTTAGCTCGAGCGGTCGATATTCGAGCTGTAACTCGTCGCTCTTAAGACTTGCGCAGTCTGTTTTGTGGAACTCTTCGCAAACCGGGCCTTGAGAATTTTTCCAGCGAGCACATTCGCACATTGGTCCATCCTGGTACTTGTTACTGTAATCCGCTATCACTATTATCTCTTATATAATCTCGAGTGTAGTAGGCGATACTCCATCAAATAAGCGACCCTTATAAAGCGCCAGATAGCCAACCCTTCGATACTTCACGCCTGCATCCACCTTCTTTAATATTAAGCAACTAAGTCTGTCGTTTTCTTCCATTCTACGGCAAGATGTAGGGCCAGCACACCATGTCATCTCAGGTAGCGTATTTCCTCCAATGCTTAAAAGAAAGGTTTGCAAAGATGCCAACTTATCGATGCTATATCCCTCATACGGTTCTCGAGCATTTCTTTTTGCATCTTTTCGCTCGAACGAAGGTACGAGCATAAGCGGTAGACAGTACAGATTGTCACCCTTCGTTACAGGCTCGTCGTAGAATGCATGCGCAAGGAATTGTTTGCATGTTCGGGTTTTTGATGAAAAAGCGTATTGGAACAATAGAAAGGACTCGCGAGCCCGAACATCTTCTGAATTATACGCCAGACAACTTTTCGCTGGGATGATTGCTTGAATTAGGCACCGTAGCTTTAGAGATAGAGGCGTAAATGAAGGAGCCAAATGTGTAGCTAGAGGCGTGGGATTCTCATGTAAAAGTTCGAAGAAGGTGACAGAGAGACCGTTTCCGTCGACGTAATCTGAGGTTATAGAATAATTGCAATCCATTACCCTCCCCTCCATTTCGTTTTCAGCGTAGGTGATAAGTTGGCCAGGGCGAGATGCCCACGACCATGACGGTATTGGCGATGTCAAGTTGGCATCTGTAGCATTTTCTTCATTTTGAGCAGTGATTCTCCAAGCTAGTCCGTAGGCCAAGTCTGATTTCCACAGACCATACAAGAACTCATCGCCTGACGTTTGAAATTTCGCGGCTAATCCAGCTAAGGCTATTAGCCTATCAGATTCAAGTGTGAATTTGCGGTGGCTGTATATCTCCATAGTTTGGTACCACCAGTAGAATCTTTGCCTCATGTGAACTTCGTCTGAACAGCTCCCAGCTGCGTCCATCTTTATATGCCTGTCGAAGTCCGACTTGTTGTTCAAGGGGATCAGTCCCATTGGTAAGCCTTCAGATGCAGTTTTGGAAGCACAGGTCCAGGAAATTCCCGTTTGAGAAAAGCAAAGAGTACGCGGTGATAGGTATTTCTCTTGAAATGTCCAGCCACGCTTGTCCAAGTACGCGGGCTCTGGCATGTACCAAGCATGGCACATAAGGAAATCTCCTTTTCCAATGACTCCATCTTCCTTGGGGTATTGAACATTTAGCGTACAGGGATATGTTTTTCGGGGATCTCGCTCAACGAAGAGTCCAGCATGGCTGTCTTCTCCAACTGCAGCAGATATAGTCACCGATGCATTAGAATAGATATCTCCCATTCGTCTAGATTGCGTCTGCCAGTCACTCTTAGAGTCTTGAACAATACACAACGAATCGATCCAGAGGAATCGAATGCCGAGATGCCGGCAGACGACTACAGCGTCGGTGAAAGTCTTTGGGAAAGTCGATTCATCCACAGCTATCTGCCGCTGATCAAGATTTTCTTTTTTGGTGAGGTAATCGCGTTGGCTTCCAGATTTGCCCCAGCAGTAGCTGAGCGCAGCATATGATCCGACCCGGTCTTCGCCAACAGAGAGAAAGATGTTTTGTGGGATCTCACTAGACCCAAGGTCTAGCACTCTATATGGAAGTATTGATTCCAGTTGAGGCTGGTGGCAACAGTGTTCATGGTAGTTTGCGCAATCATGAAGCCAGCTAGCTCCTAAATCTAGATTCGTGGGAGACCCTGTACTCGAATTATATTCCATGTTCTGGCTGCTTGGAACAAACTTTGCAAAATCTGGGGAATCGTCAATCAACTATAGTCAAATTAATAAGGTTTGAAATCGCATACCATTTAGATCCTTCAACCTCAGATTGCCTAGACACTCCTGTCCGAAGCGCACGTCGAGATCTCCCCAATAAAGGTGTTCCGTATCGGTTGAGTGAAAATTAGGTGCTTGAAGAACAAGGTACACTCTATCGTAACTATCCTCGCTGCCGTGATTGACCTTTGTGGTTTGAGGTAATCCAAAGAATATTTGATAGCAGAAATCGCAATCGTTATTCGCTGCTTTTTGCAGTGATTCCAAGTTGCGATGGTGAAAGTAAAAGGATTTGTGGGGACCTCCAACAAGCCCCAAGTCATTATTCAAAACTTCTTCCTCGCTGTAATCGTTTGGTTCATCTGTTGGCCATTCATCGCAATATGATAAGAGGTAGAGCTTTTCTTCCTTCGTCAAGTCGAGGTATGGCTTGAATTGGATATTTTGACACAGATTGCACAGCATTTTTTTTTTTTTTTTTTGATTCGAAAATATGAGAATGCGAGAAAAGATTGTCGGGATACATGCAATTGATATAAGTTATATCAAACTCGAATTGAGGCTGAGCCGTCATGCGGTGTTTCAAAGACCAATCCTGTTGCTCGGCAGGTCGGTGACACGACCAGGGCGAAGGGCCTGTGGGTTGTGGGCTGTGTGGGGGGAAGCAGGGAACGCCCTAATGTCACGCACAGCAGACAAGGGAGCTTCAAAGGGGTGATTCAGGCGTCTGATTAGGACGGAGGGAGCTTGAGGGACCATCTATATTGTAGATATAGGGGTCTCGGCAGCCAAGCCAAGCTAGGCTGTATGCGGCTGAGCCCTATTCTGTGCGACACCTAATTGGGAGGCTCGGCCGACAATGATGACTGCTGCCTGTAGGCCCTTTCCACGGGATCAAGAGAGAAGAATTCGGGAAATACTCGCCTTCTCAATTTCACATGATCACGAAACAGTAATAATTTACGACCATTATCCTGTGATCGATGGAAACAAAACCACCTTCTGCCGCCATCCTATTCGTAAATTCGATTTCACGGAACTAAGAGGCAGGGATAAGTGGCCGGCATATAGATTCACCGAATGCGTCCGTCTACTTGGTAGTAGAGATAGATATACACACCCTCCAAATCACCTTCGAGCCCATAAATACAGCAAATATAGCTTTGCTACTGGCTTGCTTCCTTGCTGAGGCTGAAGCCATCATATCAGGGGTGTGTTTATTTATCTCTACTACCAAGTATAATTTATGGATGCCGACTCACCTGAAAAGAATCTGTTCCGTTATCGATCCGTTGCCTAATTTTGAGGTCTGGTAACAATCTGAGCTAGGGAATCCGGTCTTTTACAGCCTCGCGACTTCGCACTAATTACTACACGCCGGATTCTCCATCCCTCTCCACTGCCTCACAACTTCTACTTTTGCACAATTCTTCAGCCTCACACTCTCGATTAATTAATTACATTGGGCAGTATGGTATCTCGGCCAGCTTTCACTATCACCTCAGCTTCAAGTGAACTTTTCGGGTATCATGAATCAATTTTCCCATTCTTGAGTCACGTACGGGGTTAGTAAGCTTGCCGCTCTTGCTCAGGCGCTAATCACCCTCGACTCAGTCGACTCGCCTGAGTAACCTGAGCACCCTGAGCAACTCACCTGAGTAGACATGAGTATGCTGAGCAAGATTTACTACATTATCACGTGCTTTGACTTCTCGTTCTTTAGCCAATTACACTTGATCTGATCTCTTCTCTCATATTATTCTTGTCAAATTTTGATGACGATGCTCAAGGAGCCTAAACAAGTTCTCAGGGAATCTAAAGTAAACACTTTCCAAAATATACCTACAGTATAAGTTTGGTCAAATACAGATGCTTAGCAGAGGAATACTGCTCTTCCCGAACACTGTTGCATAAGCATGTGTGTCGGATATTTCAGTATCAAATACGGTATTTTTACCCCTTATTTTAGTGCCACGCAAGCACTACCCCTTTCAGTTAGCTAGGATTTCATTTCTTAGGTCTCATAAACTGGGGTTATCACTATATATACTCAGTCCATTTTTCCATAGAAATGCAGACATCTTTCCCTACACAGTTTCGAACATTCAACAATCACGTGACTATCTGCTCGATAATGTGGACACCAGAAGTAACGCTTATTGAATCCTTGCTTTTCTAATTCTCTTTAGTATACGGAGTACAAGTGCAAGAATCCTCTTTCCCCGATTCACTACATACTAATCGGCATCAAGGCGAAAAATGCATATGCAGCAACTTATTGCAATATCTCTATTCGGTAAGGGGAAACGTCAGCCTCACTTTCGTCACCAATTATATTGCTTTGTGAGCTCCTGATGGTTGCCTTATACCCGAGGCACATCCCATTTAGTCTAAATCGTCTTGATAGCTTGGGGTTGTATTGTTTGGGTGACTGGAAGGCAGGCGTCGCTGTTGAGGTCCACAGGCTGCGTATTCGCAGGTCTCGTTCTGCTGGTGCATCGAGGGTTCGGCTAATTAGTCCGGCTTTTTAATCCACCGCGAGCCTGGCAGTCGCGAAAATCCCGGTTGTATGTTAAAAATAGCATCATAGCAAAACGCGAACCGTGGGCACGCCGTTGGTGTTGGCGAAGAGGCAATAACACCACACCTTCCAAGACACAGAATGGCAGCCTCTGAACTGTCCGCCGAGCTTCTCAAAATCGCGAACGTTTGCCGCCGCCTCGAGCACTGGGTCTCAATACCCTCAGGGCCGGATTCATCGTTGGTCGCGCTGGTAAAGGATAGCGTTCGACACTTGATCGCTGCGATAGAGTATTTCTCGACACAGATCACGCATCCAGAGGCGGGTCTGCAGACTGCCTCCATCAACATCCGCAGCCTGTTTCTCGTGAAGGAGCTCCTCTCCGAGTCTTTATCTCGCCTCGATTTTTCCACGCATCAAAACACCGACCTTTATAGGGATGATGGTGCGATCAACGCGGTGTACGCATCGATGTTTCTCGTGAGGGGTTCACAGCAGGGAGGAAGTGGCGAGACTATATCCAACAAAGTCAAGCGTGTCCGTTTTAAATGATGAGCTCACTCAAATCGTCTCCCTGTATTGTGATCCACATGCAAGGTCAAGTGGCAAGCTATGGTAAGATCCCAACGGGTGGCCTTCTGTCATTGCATCCATCTGAACTACATAGTAACTCCTCATATAGGGCACAACTTGCTAATTTTGTCAATAAAAACGCTGATACGTTTTATCCACGGTACATTCACTCTTACTCGACGTCCGATGCCCTACCTTATATCGTCGACAAGTCGACTGTTGCAGCTTCCGGCAGCTTCGGAACCGTGCGAAAGGTTTTCCATAAAAGGTCGGGCGAATCCTTTGCAGCAAAGTCGTTTCATAACGTCTTGTGTAATAGCGACCGAAAAAAAAATCCTCAGAGAGCTCGGCTGCTTAGAGCTTTGCAATCACCACAATCTCATCACCATGGTTGAAGCATTCGAGCTTGAGGACGATCCTCATACGATCACTATTGTTATGGCCCCTTAGGCACCCTCCACCCTCTGGAACTTTCTTCTTGCCACCGATGCTCGCCGAAAGACTGAATTCCTGTGGTTCGAGCCAAATCTTATAAGCTCGGATCGTTGCATTTACCGTATAATGCTGGACATTGTTGCCGCCGTGGCCTTCCTCCATGAGCGGTCGATCAAGCACAAGGATATAAAGCCACAGAACATTCTTATGCACAGAAAAGCCACAGGCACTATTAGGCCTATCGTCACAGACGTCGGAGAGTCCAAAGTCTATAGAGCTGGCGCAGCTACTGAACCTAAAAGGTCTTCATACGAGTACCTCGCTCCCGAGCAGCAATTGGAGGCCGACGATATGCAAAGCAGCCTTAAAGCAGATATCTGGCAGTTGGGATGCTGCTTTGCTATGCTAATTGCCGTAGCAAGATCTGGTTTGCCAGGTCTCCAGAAGCTGTGGAATAGTTTCACAAATACCGCCGAGAACTCTTCTTGCAATATCGCAAACGAATCTGTGTGTTTCATGGCCACACTCCACGACATCTGTTCACCGGGATCTATTCCACAGGAACATGCACACTGGGTCGTGGTCCGGATGTTAGACAAAAATCCGTCCACTCGGTTTGACATTCAAAATGTTATGATAGAACTCGTAAGATTGGACGAGATGACTGGCCACGTTGTTTAGACGATGGATCGAAGCTTAGATACCAGCATTTTAATGAAGACTAGCAGGACTAGTGATAACAAGATGCGATTCTGTTTCCGCGCCTTCTAGCGCATTTTAACCCATCCGGTTCATGCCCGTTGCGATTATCCTGTTTTCAAGTTTCTTCAGATTTCTCGTAGATGGAGTATGTATGCCGGCTAGAATCCCACTAGCCTTCAGAGCCGTTCAATTTTGGTACAACTATATTGGGCAAAAGATTTTGAGAACAATAAAATTATTTACGCATATATGACAGCTTAAGGATGTCGAAAATTGCTCCTTGCTAGACGCTAGTGTCTGTCAAGCGCTAATACAACGGATGCGCTATCACTGTAACCCAGCTGCTTTTCCTATCTGCCGCATTGCTTGCCAATCCATAAGGTAATTTGAATGTAGTATATATCGAAGTAAGACTATAACAGAGACCGGGGGCAGAGACCGGGGTCATAGACTGAGTGTCCAAATTCGGATCTCTTACATGAATCTTATTAGGAACCAGTTGGAACATTTCAGCTCAGGCTTTTGATAATGACGTTTTACGTTACAAGAGCCTAGTGAGAACTCAAAACTGGATCTGGCAATTCTCGATAGAGAACTAGAAACAAGCCTTGTTGAGGCTAGAAGAGGATCCCTACCCTATGCTTAGGTTCTACTTAAGTAATCTGCGCCGAATCTTAACCTGCGTCGCTTCTAACGCGGTTAGTCAGCATCGCCGTTCTGCTTAGGCGCTACTCACCCTCGCCTCACCCTCTGCTTAGGTTACTCAGTCACGTTCCTACTCTCCCTTTTAATGACTAATCATAATTTACTTATAATTCGGTTCTGCCGTGCGAAAGTTATTAACTCTATACGACTATATTCAGAGAGACTAAGTCGGCTATTAAGGAGCCTAAATAGGATCCCCCTAAAAATACATCCTTCAATCTCTAGCAGATTCTTCTCATAATATAGCGTGGCTCTAGCTCTTTTCTAAGGAGAATATGCCCTCGCGCCCCCTTCCAAATCTTTACTCTTTCGTATACCTTCTTCTATTAGACTCTTCTCTATCCGCCCCTCCGAATTTATATATGTATTGCAAATTTTTATTTTAACAAACTATTTGTTTCTTTCTATAATTATTCTTATCACCCACTCGCGTCGTATCGTCCTTCTTAGTAATAAGAAGATGTATCCTTTATAGTGGCGTAAGGGTGTGATTGATCTGCCCTTCTTTAAAAGCATATTCGCAAAAGCCCCTTTAAGTAAGATTAAGAACGCGAGTGTATTCAGCAAACGTTTTAAAGGTTTAGGCTTTTATTTAGGGTACCCCCAACCGCCAACCATTTATGATTTCAGAGTAATAGGATTGTACTTAATCGGTATATACATCAGTTCCACTCATTATTCCCTATACTAATTAATGTCTATAAAGATAAGCTATATTCAGCGGCCGGTAGGATGAAGTACGCGGGCTAAAAAGACTCGGCTATATTCATTAATCACTATATGCCCAATATCACTATAGACGGCTAAGGCAGTTATTTCGGCATTAAAACACGTAGTCTTATTAATAACCTCTTTATATCCTTAACTCTGCCTCGCAATCTAAAATTGGCTCAATCTCTATTAGTAGAAAAGTAATACGAGTTTGAAAATACTAAGGAATACATCGATTTAGAAGAGCAGATTGTAATAATAAGTGGGAAGAGAGACGCAGATTCGGCTAAGCATTGAAAGGGATTATACGATTAACGCTGTAAGCTCTTAGATAAAGCACTCCGTAAATGGCAAAGGCTTTAACCAAATAAACTTAAGCCTAGCAGAGTGGAGATCGCTGCTTTAGAAGGACATCATTAAACTATATTCGGCCGGACTCGATTTCTTATACCTAAACGCGATCGCCTTATATCTAATCTTCTTAAGGTTACGCCTCTACACAGTCCTATTAGTCTTGCCGCTCTCTATGACTTAGTTGCGCTATATCTAAAGGAGACTAAAATAAAAGTTCGATCTGGCTTAAAACCGGAAAAATGCAGTTGCTTAATAATAATAGGCAAGCAGAAGTGTAACATGAAGCCTTAGTAGGGCTATATCTAGGGCTGTTGCAGCAGAAAGCCTTAACAGGGCTTACAGCAGAAAGCCTTAACAGGGCTAACCACAGGGTCCTAAGGATGGGATACTATTAAAATCTATTATATAGGAATAGTCCTTACCGCATCTAAACAGTAAGCTTAAGTCTCACGATAATGTATACTGCTT
>AYLM01000899.1:0-13214 GCA_001625345.1 Cairneyella variabilis
TGGGAAAGGTCCTGACTATATAGCCAGATGGCGGGTCATATGATATAGCGGGTAGTCAGGGCAAGGTTCTGAACCCGTGCCCTGACAGAAAGCCTCTATAAGACCCCTTGTATAGAGTGAGCCATATCGTGGCAAAATCATAGAAATGAACATTTATGTAGGGGGACTAGATAATTGAGAAACTTAGGTAATGGCCTATGAGGGGCTTTGCTTTTATACATGATCCCGTTGGCTACCCTTATAGTGTCCGTTGCCGGAGAGAACCCACCGACGCCCCTAAGCGGGGGTCGTTGTGGGGTATGGAGATCCTGAGGCAATTATTAGTAATATTTAGCAGATAAGATAAGAGCAGGAGACGCCGTACTCTGTACTACGTACAGGGGAAAATAGTTGTTATCCGCCACATATGATTTACCCAATTAGATATTAAGAAGTGATATCCTGACCGGGTGATTGGTCAGTCCACTCCGAATTTCCCACTTTAATCGAACTCGCTTGACAATTATTACCCGCTGTAGGTTGTACTGCATACTGTTATCGTGCGTCGTACAAAATACTGGAGGCTATAATGGGGATGCACGCTTACGTAAGCCATCGATCGACCACCGTACTGATAGCAAGTCCAGATTGACCATTAGCGCAAGATTTCCTGTTGATGCAACCTCATTATTAGCAAGCCCAAATACCATCCTCATATAGATCTCGTGCCCGGCCGCCTTTAAGGAGTAGATATTCGATTTCCACGTTGTGATGGAGCTACCTACAAGGGACGATGGCACAGGCGAAGGATTAGTATCGATACAGCAGAGTCTCTCGAAGAAGGCGGCCTCATATCATGAACGTATCCCTGGGCTTAGGCAACTGCCTCTGCCTGTGGTCGGAATCATCCTTACCGTCGGCGTAGTGAATGTCGTTATCTGGGTCGCTGTGGGGATTATCCTGGTGAGCTGCCAATACCCCGTATCCTGGGACGATAGACAAAGCTTACGGATGATTTTCTAGTCATTTTATCGGTGAGAGCTATCTGTGAATTATAAATTGACGAGGGCGATAGACCCGGTCGCTAATTGGTACACCTCGCCCAGAGCCCTTGTTTCGACAGCGCTCCTGGCATATGCCCTCGGTCTTCGCCACGCCCTGGATGCAGACCATATCTCAGTACGTATAGGACTGTGACGTCTCTCT
The DNA here is from genome assembly GCA_001625345.1 of Cairneyella variabilis. Lineage (NCBI taxonomy): Eukaryota > Fungi > Ascomycota > Leotiomycetes > Helotiales > Cairneyella > Cairneyella variabilis. The sequence goes on from AYLM01000899.1 coordinate 1,186, forward strand.
GCCTTTACGTATGGCTATAGATGACCTGGAAGTTAATCATTACCCAGGCAATTGACCTCACGACACGGCGCTTGGTGGCAGCGGGCCAGCGCCCCGTCACGATTGGCATGTTCTTCTCCCTAGGTCATTCAACGTTAATTCTCCTCAACGAACGTACGGGTGCTGATCTGACAATACCTCAGGATCGTCATCGTCACGTCAATCGTAGTAGCAGCTACCGCTGCCGCTGTCCGTGATAGGTTTGACAACTACGGCCATATCGGCGGCATAATTGGCTCCTCCGTATCGGCTGGCTTCCTTATTATCCTCGGCATCATGAACATGTTCATCTTATTCAAACTGGTACAACAACTAAACAAGCTGCAACAAGCTCATTCTTCCTATCCCGAGGAATTTAGGGTTAACGGAGCTGGTTTCTTGTCCTACACCTTTCAGAAGATGTTCTGGTTAATAGATAGGCAAGTGATCTCCCGTCTTCATGACATCCTAATTACGACCTGTAATACTTACTGCCAAGAAAGGCCGTGGAAATTATATCCACTAGGGGTAATGTTTGGCTTAGGCTTCGACACGTCCTCCGAGATCGCCATTCTTGGAATCTCCTCGATCCAGGCTGCAAAAGGGACTTCTATGTGGCTCATCCTCATATTCCCTATCCTCTTTACCGGTAACACCTCTCGCACCCATGACCAGTCTAAGTAAACTAACAGTACCCAGCTGGCATGTGTCTCCTCGACACGACAGACGGCGCGTTAATGATGACTCTCTACACCTCGACCGCGCTAGCCCGCGACCAAGTCGCAGTCCTATACTACTCGATCGTGCTCACCGTGATTACCATCATCGTCGCTACAGTAATCGGGACCATCCAGCTACTCTCCATGATACGCAATTTGGCCGAGCCCACCGGGAGGTTCTGGGACGGTATCGAGGTCGTGGAAGATTACTACGATGTTATCGGTGGCGCGATCTGCGCCTCATTTATTGTTTTTGGTGGTATTAGCATTCTTTTGTACGGGCCGTGGCGACGATATTTCGATCGCAGACGGCCGAGAGATAATGAGCGGCAGAGAGCGGAGGGTGCAGAGGGAGATGCTTTGCTAGGTGTGGAGGAGCCGAGAGAGGGTGGTGAAGAGGCACCTGGGGAAGACGCAATCCTGGCGAGGCCAGAGAGAGAAAATAGCCCCGAAATCTAGCCTGGCGCATTTCTGCGCTGGGACAGGTGTTGGGCTAACAATAACTGTGCTAACCGCCTCTGCTACACGCAGCCTGAGGCCTCAAAATCTGAAACAGCAAGGCAAGTACTATAATCGAGGCAGCACAGACCCTCCCCAGCGAGAAGTTGACAGCGGCTCCAGTCCGTGCATTGCCCCTTCCCCAGCGCCGTTCGTGCGCACAACTGATCGCTGTCGCCCATGTCACGTCATACGTCACAAGCAGCTGGCCGGATATCCATTGTACGGCAATCAATACCCGCACGTTCAAGTTAACCAAGGCGGAAGATTCCACCTCGGAAATGCATATTATACCAGTTAGTTCCTTGCAGATGCTAAACAGGAGCACCACAAAACTAACACTCTACAGGTCGAGACGACACTCTTAGCCTCCTACTGTTGGCAACAAATGCGCCCTTCAATTCGTATGACCGCCAGCACGAACCTACTTGCCTTCCCACACCCGGGTCAACGTCCTACAAAAGATCTCGCGATGGGCTGATAGTGAAGACCAGCAATGCCTCTTCCGGCTGAGCGGCATGGCCGGCACAGGAAAGTCGACGATTGCCCATTCTGTATAAACTTTTTAAATTGTTTCAAAGTTAGATTGAATCAGTTTAGGGGGTGTTTTACCACTTGAGCTCCGGATACTAGGGTATCACCCTGAGTGAAGCAAATGAGTGTCGCCCGCTGAGAAAAGTTTAAATTTTTTAGTGGTGTGTTCATGCGCACAGCATTTGGTGCTGCCCCAATTCAACTACGAATAACGATCCATTATAGCATGAAAAATAAGGAGTTCAACCAAAAACCAATTAGCATCTCATCAATCTTTCCCTTCCGTATGATTTTCACACCGATGCCGCGTACCTTGCGCAAATGGATAAGTATTGCCGCAATTTCCCTCGTGGTCAGCCTTTACTTTACAATACCTCGAAGGTAAATTCGAATATGAACTGTTTTATGAAAGCCTGCTAAGAATTCAAGAAGTCTCTCTCACATAAGGACTCTACTTAATCCGATTACAAGCCCTTCAATTATTCGGCATTGTTTAGTTCCAAGACAGATCGCCCTCACATTCGATGATGGCATTATCGGGCCGTCTAATCAATTTATTCGGGAGGAAATGGAGCTCACCGGGTCTCGTGGGACGTTTTTCGTGAATGGCTTCAGCGGCTGGACTAACAGCTGCATTTACGATGAGTGAGTTGGCCCATCCACCAAAAGTCTCAGTAATTAATGCTCTCAGAGAAAATGTCAAATCTTTACGTGAGGCATTTCATAGCGGTCATCATATCGCAGCTCACACTTGGGGACATTCAGACCTGGCTCTTATGGATGAACAAGCTATTCGCTGTGAGATGCGTGCGCTAGAGGACGCCTTCAGAAAGATTCTCGGCGTACGCCCGAAATATATGCGGCCGCCCTATGGCTCTGTCGACCAGAAGGTTTTGAAGATCTTAGAGGATATGAGGTATACGATCGTTTACTGGGACGTCATTACTTTCGAAGACAACACTGTCGAAACCTTCCCTCTTCATACTAATCCTCAAAAATATTACGACCACATAATTGAAGAGAACCTTGACAACGCGATTGTATTACTTCATGAGACCAAATACAACAAGTCACCTGGGCCCGACCGGTACGGAATTAAGTCATTAAGAAGAGCTGGATATAATCTCGGCACGGTAGGGAAATGTATTGGAGACGCAGACCCGGAGAATTGGTATGAGCGAGTTGGCTATCCACAACCAAGAGATCAATCATGGCACTGTGATAAAGGAGTTAAAATAATGGAATTGTGTAGCCGTTTCCCTGAGTGAGATGCTGTTTGAATACAGCAGGGAGATACTAGAACATAAATCATCATTCAAGCACCCTAAAATAAGTACGCACATTACGAACACAGCGAGAACTGTATCTTTTTCACGTGAAACTTAGGCTTGAACTACTCATGTGGTCTAGGAATAGTCCGATACTGTTGCATTCATGCCTTATGGCCCTGAGATGCGTAGCCTCAGTGACAATAGTTTCACTGAGCTTGGCTCTTCAGAGACCTGATGCCCAATTTTGCAGAGCTTGACTCGGAGTTTACCGTACATACAGATAATGGTGATATATAACTGTGAATGAGTCGGTTAAATCAATTAGCTGAAGATATATTATTCATTGCATGAACCTAGTGCCTGTAGCAATAATAGACACTCTATTTGTGTTAGACCGGCATCTTAATTAGAGAATACAGACTCTTCCACAACAACTGAATTCTATATTTAGTACGTAATAATTTTATTCTCTACAGGGAGATTTCCCATTTTGCCGTATGCAGGTCCCAGAATAAATTCCAATATATAAATGGACTTGCAATGATCATGCAACCGTATACAAAAAATTCATTCAGAATATAACCTTTATATGTCGCTAATGCGAGCTGTGCTGACCTTGCCCAGCATCCCACTAGAATAGTCATCCAGATGACAAGAAATCCTAGTTGGTACCATCGTTCCCGGATGCTATCTTTCTTGTTGCGTGCGTGAGCATTCCGCATTGTAGTCCCCCATGAGGGTTCAAATGCGGTTAGCAAAGACCACACATGAATTGCTGGATTGGGTAGAGAGTGGAAGAGGAGCGATGGTAGAATCCAGATCAGTGTGTCTCGGTACGGTGGGTCTCGGGATCGGAATAGCGTATGGAGAAACTGGAGAGCGATTCGGAGCATCAGATCTTGCCCGGATCCCACCACGGTCGTCTTCCCTCGAACCAGATACTCTATGATACAGCAGCCGCCGATGATGGGAAGAATTTGCTCTTTCCATACGTGAAGCCCAAACCAGGGGCATTTCTGAAGGTAGATTATCGGCCTCTCGATTCTTTCAATGTGTGTCCCTCTGCCCCAACGGACCTTGTATACATTAGTAAAAATTTTACCAAAAATTTTCTTGAATAGTATATTGAGGGAAAGATACAGGAGGCATTATACCTGTTGTTTGATCCATTGAGTGAAAGTGCTAGGTGCATCAGTGACCACAACTGCATTAGCAGCATAGAGGACTTTCCAGCCTCGACGGAGCAAATTGGATGTAAGATGTCGATCCTCATTGGCGATCTAAGGTTATGATGTTTAGATATTAGTTGTTGGTCTGTTAGATGGAAATCAATGTATCTAGGTGGATTGATACCTACCATTCTTTTTCCGCAGATTCTCTGCTGATACCATGGAACTAGTACTTCCATGAGAGAAGATATCCTGAAAACTGTACATGGACCCGGTTGACATTCCGAGGACCTGCATGACGCTGTTTGTTTTCGCACAACATCTTGATCGAACCAATATTTAGATGCGATCATTTTCGCAACCATTGTCGGACATTTGCTGACCATCTTCAGCTTCGCTGATGCTCCGCCGGCTCGAGGATCACATTGTACCAAACTCAAAGTCCTCTGAAGTGTCTGTGGAAATACGATTGTGTCCGAATCGCTGCCCCACACATACTTAAGGCCCATCTTATCACCGACCACGAGGCTAACAACAAATGCTGAGAATAAGATGTCTTTCTTTGATCGGTGGGGTTGATGGATGCAGATTTGTTTGATGCTTTCGAGGGAGTTCGGTAGAAGCTGCTCTCGCAGGTAGCCTTCGACATAGTGGCAGAGAATTTGCAAATTATGGGTAGCATATGTTGTTTCGGAAGGTTGAAGAAAATCATCTATTTTTTCTCCGCTCATAGATTCCAGCATCTCCCCGAGTGGTTTTGAGAAGTGTATAACGCAATTTGAAGCCGGATAAACCTTATGAATTTTGATTAAGTGTAATCTAGAGAAGGAAGGCTTGTTAACTCACCTTTGCAAAGACGTTGACCATTGCCATATCTTCCACTTCATCACCGTCAACGCCGACTATTAGGAACTCGCATCCTTTGGCAGCTTTATAACTCTGAAGGCAACCCTCGAAAAGCTCCTCATCTTCTCGCCATCCAACAACAACTGCGAGTGATTTAATCACAGCATTGCAATCGTGGTCGCGTGTTGTGTTTTTCCTCGAGCTATACTGCTGACCATTTTTCGGTGCTTGAAATTTCTCTGGCAGAATACCTGAGGATCTCCTTCTATTGTTCAAGTCTGATAACTCTGCCACAATTATCTGACAAATAACATCAAGTGATAGCGGAAAAGACGTCGAAATACAACATAGAAGCACCAAGCCAAGGAGGAGTAAGAGGTTAAAGGCGTTGAGAAGAAGTGGGATCGAGGTTTTGAGCCAAATTTCCATCATATGCACTTGATCCATGATGAGAAGAGGGTATGTGAGAAGTTGTTATTTGGGGAAAGAAGTATGCGTGACTTGCAAATATTAAAGAGCATTGGACTCTAAATCCTTGGGCTCCATCCAGACATTGGATATTTAATCATATCGCCTACATGAAGGTGGTAAAGTATATCCGAGGACCTAATAGTAAAGAGCATTGCACCCTAAATTCTCAGATTCAATCCAGGCATCGGATATTCATTCCCACCGCCTCCATGAAGGTGGTAAAATATATCCGAGGACCCAATATAAAGCTATGATCTTAGGTTCGATCCAGGCGTTGGATATTCATTCCCACCGCCTACAAGAAGGTGGTAACGTATATCCGAGGACCCAATATAAAAGCTTTGCCCTTAAGTTTACAAGGGCCTCTGGTGTTAACTCATACTTGAGATAAATAGAAGTCGAGAATCCTTGCAAGGAAAGATTAATGTCAAATACAGCTTTGGTTGGCTGGGATCCTCGATTGTCATGTAGCGATGACATAGCTAACCTCGGTTTAACGTTTACTCACCAAAGTCTGAGACTCAATAGGACTCAATAGGGTTTCACTATAGCAGCCTAGTAGTATCTCCGGGAAAAACTTAAAACCTAGGTCTCAGATTAATTTTCTAATGCGCAATTGGTAAGGGACGAACTACTAACCACCTTTCCTATTCGCTTATTCTAGCTTGAGGTAGGTGTGGTAGGTGTGCCGAGTAGGGCGGGTCCCGTTCATTTGAACTGTGGTTACAACGTTTCAGCCTCGTGCAAGGACTACAGTCTTGACTAGCACTAGGAAAGCCAACAGACCAATCAAGTTCGACACCCAACGTTTCACCCCAAACTCTAACCCCTGGAACATACGTAGGTTATACTACTCGTAGACATCCTCTGTGTGGAAAACCCCGATACGTTAGATTAAAGCCGGCGTACCAAGAGGTCCCGTTCTCCGATACATGAATGAAGACAACTGCAAATTAGATATAGGCCATATAATTATCTTCGTCGTAAATACTTCGAGTGTCGTTGTCCCATTCATTGACTCGTTAGGTCTATGTCCTTAACGACTATACACAGTCATTTGAGGCCGATTAACCTTTAAAAACTTCAAACCCCGCATTAACGCCACCATGCGACTCAGGGTTAGATTCTGCATCACGGTTGCATTCTGTATATTCAGCCTCTTCTGCTGGACGATTTTGTCGAAATCATTCCGGTTCGGACCTAAATTATCGAATGCTTCAACAGCGAACCCGGAATCTCACCTTCTTCCACCCGTTGAGGCAACCGATAAACTGAAAACTTTTTCTCACTTCAGTCTCCCCGAAGGCCTGTTACCTCCTGCAGACGATGTTTTATTTATTATCCGCACAAGTGCATCAACCATATGGAGGCGCCTCCCTATGTATCTTAGTACCATGCTTCGCGATGGTAGGATCCCAAACCTCGTGGTGTACAGCGACTTTCCTGAAACCATAGGTGGTCTGAATGTCATCGATTGCTTGGCGAATATGACAGAAGCTACCAAGCAGTCGGATCAGCTTCGCACGTATCTTGCTCAGCACAAACACCGCAGGGAGAATCCAAGTTTGCACTGGGAGAATTCGAGTCTGGAAGGCGACCGTTTGCACGATGCAGTTCCCTGGACTTTGGATAAATATAAATTTCTCCCAGTATTACAGCACGCCTGGAGAAATTGGCAGGGAGTCCAGTGGTACGTGATGATTGAGGATGATACATTTGTCTTTTGGAGGAATTTGTTGCGTTATCTACAAAGACTGAATCCGGAAGAGGTGCACTGGCAAGGTCACTTGGGCTATCGGCTGGACCAAAGCTTCGCAGTTAGTGGAGCGAGCATGATATTGTCACACGCTGCCATGCAAAAATCATTTGGAAGCGACCCTCAGCTTGCTGAGAAATATGAAGCTTTCACTTCTGAACACCTCGTTGGCGATCACGTACTTGCCCACGTTTTGATGGAAAAGGGGATTGTTCTAAATGGTGATCAACATCATAATGAAGGGTTTGCTGCGAACTCTCCATGGTCCTTCAGCTTCGGGCCATCTAACTGGAATTTATCTGTGCTGTCACTGCATCACCATCACCAACGAGATATTTCCGACATGAGCTACTTTGAAGCTGAACATTATCGCAACAAGAATGTGCGTATATTTCTCTCAATAAACTTCTATTTTCCATTCAACCAATTCTCTTGGCTTCTACTCTGTTACCTGCCTCACACTCGATGGAAAGTATCAGAGCTTTCTAACATTTATTGAGACAGGACGACATCACATTTTCTGATCTATACCGGCATTTTGTTGAGCTACATATTGTTCCAGAACGGCGTGCCTGGGACAATTTAGCAACAGAACGCTTGTCGGCTCCTATTTTGGTTCGCGATCCTGATTTAAGCTACCTTATATACCAGGCTTGTCGCGAAAGTTGTGAGAAGTGGGAGTCTTGTTTGACGTGGAAGTATCATGAGTCTTTTGGATGCTCCTTGGATTCAAGAGTACGGCTGGGTAATCCTACTGCTGACGAAGACCTATTTCAGACTACGAGTGGCTGGATGGTTGATAGAATTAAAGAACAAATACACAAAAGCGGGGTTTAAGAATTTGATATACTATGAAAGAAAAGACGTACTATATATTTCAGTAGTGGCTAATAGTACTACTCTCGACTGATTACGCTGAATAGAGAACCCAAGTCTAAGGCTTCGGCATATTCATCCTGGAATTCAGCTGGTATAGTTATAGTGGAAGCTAGAACTTTAGCTATAGTGTATAATTTGTGTATAGTAGAGGAGCGAGCCTAAGCCTACAGTCTCTATTAATATAGAGTATATATAACTAAATAAGTTTTCTTAAGTAGTCAGTTTAGTATTATTGTAATAGGAACCCGTATAAAGCTATAGCCGAAGCTTTAGACCGACTAAAGGATCGGCGGATTAGTAGAAAAGGATCGGCAGAAGGGAGTCGGTAAAAAGGAACCGGCATAAAGGAATCTTGCTATATATATAGTAGAACACTCTACTATGTAAAAAGAGCAAGTTGGGTCTCAAATTTCAAGTCGTTCTCTACTTTATATGCAATACATACTACAATTCGCACCTCAGCTACTTATTCAGACCTATTGCGATCCCTCCTCCTATTGCCCTCTAGCACTTCTGCTATTATAAGAAGTGACTAATAAATGTGACAGCCCAGCTGTTCCCAGCTCGCTTAGTCACCTGCCCTAGTTTACCGCGTTGCGCTAACGAGAGCCACCGCCCTAAAAGTTTATGTATTTAGAGTCGATTCTTGCAGAGGATCCTTCTTCTTTCTTTAGCTTTATTTTCTCGTCAATACAGTATCTTCTGCAAGAGTCGCCTTTGCGTGACACCCTTTGTAGAGCTGTCACAATAAATTCCTTCGAGATTGTTGTTAAGGATTGAGATTAAGAAGTGTTGGAAGGGACTTTAAGATGACCTAGAAGCTTCTATAGATAGCTAGGTCTAAGTTTAGAAAACGATATTGCTTAACACTTTCGAGTGCTATAACATTAAGGCTCTATAAGGAGTATAGTAGAATCAGGTCTAAAGACGATTCTAAACTAAAGAAAGAAGAAAGGAAAGTTTGAAGGCAAAGCCTTATATTAATACACAATTAATGTCAGCCTAGGCCGTTTCCTCAGCGCGGTCTAGAACCTTCCCCTATTCCGCGTTCGGCTATTAAGCGAAGCGGCAACCGTAAGCTAAGAGCTAACCGTGACATTACTTAAAAGGACTCTTTAAAGTTATTAAAGCTCTATCTCATTAAATTATTATTCTTATTCCCTAGGTAGGATTCGAAGAAAAGGCAACGTTAATACCCACTAGGAAGAATGCAGAAACACTTGGCAGTAATTGAATCAGTACGGAAGCGGGTACGTAGCCAAGTTGAAGCCGAGAACGTGGGAGTTGAGGGATGAAAATGGGGTTGAAAAATCATGTGAATGGAAGGATAAATCGCTTGTACATTTTGGTGTCGATATTCAGGCAAGTGTTCCACGGTTTGCGGTCTCTCGATTGAATTCCCAAGGAATGGGTACGTAGAACATTTTAAACATAAAGCAGAAAAAGCACAGTACTTGAACGTAATACACAAAAAACTCTCTAATAGTCGCCAAAGAATCAAACCCTTGTTTCCATCTAGAATCCACCCCAGCCTGCCGGCCCCTCAGCCAACACCCCCTCAGGTGGCGTGTCACCACCCTCGCTTGAAGTTCTCATCTCATAGATCCCGCAGCCATAGACTATACTGCCCCCATACTTGTTTGTCGTAGTATCTGTATTACACTCATCAAGGATAGAACGAAGCATTTCCGTACACGGAGTGGTTGTGACCTCAAAGCCTCCAATACATTCTTTATTCTGCATTAAACTGATTGAGAGCCAAAGCGATTGTTCCAAGTCTGCCGGCTCCTGATCTGAAGTTGGATACCCCATTACGGCGCAAGGTATCTCTGGAACTATTAACATGGGTGCATTGTCACCGACCGCGGTATTTCCAGTGGTCATGTACGGACAGAATTTGTTACCGATGACATCCAGCGCATAGTCGCGCTGAACGTAAGGAAGTTCGTCCAGGTAATTGTGCTATTATCGATCGTGTCATGTAATACTTTCGAATGCAGGAAATATCCCACTGCAGGTATGTTCCCCGGTACTTGAGCTAATATTTTGACTTGTTGGGTGTTTATCGCTGTCGTCTGGCTGCGGGGATATGCGAGGCAGAACATCTATTGTTGGACTTGCGGGAGATTTAGTACTGGGTTGCGAGTATACGCCGGAATTTTGACTTACACATTGCTATAGATGCGATAAGATAGGACTCGGCATTCTGCCAGAGAAGAAATGTTCCCTCCAGTTTGCTAGATCTCGAACTGTCCAAGGACCGTATGCATAATCCAGAGGTCTGTGATTAACTTGGGAAATCGATGGAGCCCAGTCAATTCTGGGTTTGAGTTGTCAGTTTGTTAACCTAGAGAAAAGTAGTTATGGAAACATAATTTGTCACTGAGAACAGCTTACGATTCATGAAAGTAGGTTCCTCCGATATTGCTCCATAGTTTATTAATCACCATCTTTCCGTAAAGTTGTCCGTGTTCTGCAAATATCTAACCTGCTCGCTAAGAGTAGGGAGCGTCCAGAATCATTGAGCAGACGTCTTCGCTGGTGGGTGTAGATGATAATAATAAGAGAGAGACATGATCTGACGCGCATAGTCTAACTAATAAGATCTTCGTCGAATATATACTATATAATAGGAACCGTTTGCAATTGAATCCCACACCATCAGGCCCACTTCAAGCATCATAACCATCCCTAACCGGTACATATATAGTCAGTCTCTCTCAACCTTAACGATGACCCTCCCACACGCCCTCATAGTGGCTATGCGCTCGTAGGCTCTGATGGCGTCCTCCATACTAAACACCGAGTCGACAGAGATCTTGAGCTTGCCCTCTTCTACCAGCTTAACCAGCACGACGGCGTCATCCTTGGAAGGCGGCGTGCTGAACGTGACGTATCGGCGCGGCACGCCGCCCAGCCACGTGGGCCACCAGGTGTTGAAGATCCAGTTCTTGAGCGTGGCGCCCGAGCCCTCCATAAAGCCGATGTTGATCACCATGCCGTCCGGTTTGAGGTACGCCGGCGAGTTAACGTACAGAGCCTGCAAACCGACGCAGTCGAGCACAAAGTCGAAAGGCTCCGCCGCGTACTGCGACGCCAGGTAGGCCGGCAGCGGGTCGTGCTTGCGGTAGTCAATAAACTGTTCACAAAGGTTAGCTCTCCACCCTCTTCCAGAACCTCACGGATATCAACTCTTAATACAGCAAGCAACAGAAAACATACCTCATCAGCGCCCAACCCGCGCACCATCTCCTCATTCCCCCCACTCGCAACACCTACGACTTTCGCCCCCCTCATCTTACAAACCTGCATGAGCACCTTCCCCACAGACCCGCTAGCCCCATTAACAAGCACGCGATCCCCCTCTTTCACCCCGCCTGTGCGCGCCATTTTGAGCGCCGCCGACCCACTCCCAATCACGCCTCCCATAGCCACCATATCCGACCCCTCCGGCAGCCGCGCCGCCTGGCTACTCGGAATCCGCACATACTCCACCAGCGCGCCCTGGCCAAACACCAACATATCCGGGATATTCTGGTACGCCACCACGCGCGTCCCGACCTCCCGCACGTCGGACGAGGCGGCGGAGCCTGCGGCTACTACGGTGCCGGTGAACTCGAGCTCGGGGATAGACGGCGCCATAAAGGGCATCACGGGAAGGGTTTTGAATAGCATCTCGCTACTAAATTGCAAAGCCACGTGCGATACGCGGATTAAAACTTCGGCGGAGGACGCGCTAGGGAGCGAGGGCGTGGGGTAGGATGTTGCCAGCTCCAGCGAGGTGCGGGCGGGGCCGCGCCGCTGGCGGAGCCAGGCGTGCATTATAAGCGGAAGTGAAGGAGATGTCATTTCTGGGGTGGATTGGGGG
>AYLM01000026.1:0-19368 GCA_001625345.1 Cairneyella variabilis
CTAAGGGAGATAAAACCCTTAATAAGGTTCTTAATAATATATTGCTTATAAGCCTTCGGAGACTATTAACGAAGGCATATATACTATTAATATCAAACGATATATTTGCACAACGATTCTTATTATTAGAGATATAGCATTAGGATAAGCAAAGGTTCTTAGGCAAGTGTGCATCACGATGTTTAGCCGTATTATATATAATAAGCATTTCTAAGCCTTCAAATATTGCTTAGCACTTAAGACTGTTTACATTTAAGGGCTTCATTAACTTAGAACTATTAAAGACGTTTAAGAGAGGCGTTCCCTTATTACTTCTATATAGAATTTCGGTGATCTGTTGAAGAGACGAGCATTCAGAATGCATATCCGGCCGTTGGTGATGCTATTAATGTGATTAGTCAGCCTTATTATATTGCTTATAAGTATAGCCTTAAAAATTCCGAAGCTGTCTAAGTAGTTTAAAGGCAGTCTGTTTAAATGGTGGTGGGGAAACTAACGCATTTAAGAAAGCCCTTAATAATAGGGAAGCTACTGCATTTAAAGGGGCTGATATCGCTAAAACTAGAGTAGAGTTGCGTATAGAATTGGCAAGAACTGCTGCTTAAATCATTGATTAAGAGGGCGAAGAGGATATAAGGCTTTCAATTCGATGAAAGGGCGAGGGCGAAGCATTGCCGAGAGGCCTTTCTATAGATAGGGTAGAAGGAGTGCTGTTTATAGGTGATTAAGTTAGTAAAGGTCTTATCTAAGATAAGAGGTTATTCTATTGAAAGGGGAACGATATACTTTATTGGCCGCTGCTCTTATTCTAACTTAATGTTTGTATAAGTGAGTTGCGCTGAGCCGGTGTTTATAGGGCTTACAATGGCTCTCGAGGTCTTTGGATAGTCGCTGACTTATTAAAAGTGTATAATGTAGCAACGCTATTATTATCCTATATAATTAGCTCTTCTACGAAAGTAAACTATATAAAATAAGAACGCTGTGACTCTTCTTCGCTGGCTATCTCTCCTGCCCCTTTTAGTGCTTGCAACCCTAACGTCGCCGTAGTATCCACAACCCCTCCTCCGTTTAGTATTCTCTCCATCTTTACCTTAGCGCTAGTTGTGTTATCGGACTGTATTCTTAGTAGAACCTTAGCAATTTCCGCGTCGTGCTCCTATTGTTCGAGAGCAGCTTTGCGCTCGTCCACTCAAATCTGCTCGATCTGCGCGGCCAGTTCCGCATCGTCCCTAGGGGTGGGCACCTGGGTCGCTAAAGGGGTGATCGGCTATAGGGACTCTGGAACATCGTCTTATCGAACATCGTCGGTCTGAGGGATTGGGATATCGATATTTGTCTGGAGCCCGGTCTTAGGAGGCGTCTCTGTTGGGACGTCTGGATGCGGAGGCTTGTATACAATGAAGTCGGCTAGGCCAGAGACTTAGAAGGCCAGGTTCTGTCGACGGCGTCGATTGCCGTCGATATTCGCTCTTCTTGCGTCTTTTGCAGTTGAATACTTTCTGGGCCGTCCGCCTTTCCTCTGAGGAATCATCTCGAATGTAGTTAAAAATGTAAGGTCAGTTCGTGGTAAGATTAAGGGACTGATTGAAAAACCTCGATTAAGTAAACTAACCAAGCGGGCGCAATTAAAGTTCTATTTATTATATAATAAATAGAAATAGAAATCTAATGCTTAAATCTTGATTGCGAGTATAAGTACGATTGAACTGAATATAAATCTTTTCTTGTTTCTTCTTGTTTTATATAATATCGAAGGATCTAGACTGGCCGTTATTATGCAAGTTTTTTTGCCTTATAGACTATCTTTAGACGGTATCGATCCAAAAACCACTTCTTCAGGCTTTAGCCTTAAAACAGGATAAAGCTCGAGTCATACCACTTTCACTTATACTATTCATATACGAAAATACCCTTCCCCATTCACCTTTGCGACGATTATGGGTCGGCTGGGTTGTGCAATATGCAACCCTTGAGATCTTTGAAAATAGCGACTAGATATTCCCCGAGGAGTTTCTGCGTGAATTGGCTGCTGCCTAAGTACGGCATACATAAAAGCTTTCTAAGGAGGTAAAGGCTGCTCGGGGAATAGCAGATTCAGCTATGATGAGATGATTTAAGCTAGGCGTAATAAGGATGGGTCACGATAGAGAAGTATTTACGTTGGGGATGGATTCACAATTACGTATTGAGGATGGAGAAGGACCGTCTAAACGAGGAGCGAGAAGTTATAATAGATAGAGGCTCTAGGACTTTAATAGAATTAGATAGGGAAAGTCCAAGCCGGAAGAGAAAGAGAACCAGGGATTGACTTTTGGGGGAGATTTATCTGCAACCGTGGGTTTGTCTAATCATTATGTCGTATTTACTTGCTGCTTGCGACTGCACTGCTAAATGAGAAAAATTGAAAGGCAGCCAAAAAGCGAGGTGCTGGGCATCAGCATTATAAGGCGTATTGTGTGCTGCAAAGGATTTGGAAGGTTGTACGATACCATGATACTATAGAAGTAAATAAACGCGCGACTAATACCGCTCATACTCCTTCTCCCACCTCTCCTTCCTCGGATGTTTAATCACCGTCCTAGGCGGATGAGCCTCAATTACAAACCTGCACCCTAAAGCCGTGCAAATGGGTTCTATGCCCGGCCCTATCATCCTCACGCTCGGACAATGATGCCCATAAATACAAAACTCTAGCTCGCAATCCTGCCCATTCAAACACGGATTCAACCTCGTCAAGTATACAATAGCTTTGAGATCCTCGGTAGCTTCGTAATCGTGCTCGAAATAGCATTCATCGCCCTTTGTGCAGGGTCCCCGGAGATAATGGTTGTTGCACAACTTTGGTGGTTATATTTCGGCGCTTGATTTTGTCGAGGACCGCGACGTTAACTGTGATGGGAGGATCTAGACCACGAGGGCCAGGCACCCAAGCTGGCTCTGCGGGCGTGGGAGTAGGTGTAGCTTTCTTGCTGGTAGGCCCGTTTTTGACTATGATAACTAGAGAGCTGCTAGGAGGGGGGCAATTGATGTCACGCCCGCCCAGGTCGAAGGAGGATTTGGGGACGAAACTCGACGATCGAGGAGTTTTTCGGCACGAAATCTATCGTTGAAATTTAGTATTTGGACACCAGTGGCTGCGAGCTCGCGGACAGTGGGTGAACCTTCGATTATAGTGATGCGGCAGCGGTCGTCTTGCGTCACTACCTCGAGGAAAGGAGCGTAACCTGCATCGTGGGAGATGCCTAAGAGAATTTGTTTGCAGTTATGATTTCGAAGGTGCTAACGCGTGCACTCTGCAAAGTCAGCACGGCTCTACCTCCTCTGAAACCAGACACACCTTTGATCTTTGAATCAGCCCTCTCCTTGCTATGTCCAACATCAATAAAATCAAACGAAGCTTTCCCCTGTGTAAATCCTAATGTAAAATCTCTCAAATCATCTGGATTCTCTAGAGATCTATCTCGTCTCATAGCTTTCGATGAGGCCAAAGTTGGTCCCGAGAGCAGTGGTGCTGGACACTCGACAAGAGGGACATACGAAGAAACTGCTCGGGGGTCCCATATGCCTTCATCGTTGAGGACATCGGAAATACAAGAGACTCGCAAGATCAGAGCTGCTGCCACAATACACCGCGTTGGAAACGCTGCGGTATTGATTCAAAAGGCATGGCCTCACTCCTAGGAGCCGTATAGGCCCCAGGAGCCACGGTGGTCCCAGGAGAAAAGATCCCGGGAGCGTAGTGGGCGTGGGAGCAGTGGTCACGGAACCCATATGGCTCCTGGGAGCGCTGCCATTCCCAGGATCGTTTCTGTTGTGGCTCCAGGGAGCAAGCGGATCGTATGACTGGCACTTGTGCAGGGTTGATTGATTGATTGATTGATTGTGCAGGGTAATCCGCATATTCACCACTTGTAGTGGAAATAGTCTGGCACGGTTGAGACCGAGGGTATAGTGGGTAGTAGATGTCTTCAGGGGCTAGGTACTGGTGGTAAGCGGAAAGAGGAGGTGATCGAGATTCGCCCCGCTCAAAGCTCTGAGAATATATGATACCATCGTCTTGTACTAGTGAACAGGAGTATTGACTTGACAAGAGTCTTGTTGATGGTTGTTGATGGACAACCTCTGGACTTCTCTTGTACTGTTGGTTGGCTTGCTTGTTCTCCCACTCCGCTTGATCTAGCTCAATATTCATCTGAGGTAGTAATGATCCAGCTAGTTTCTCTAAATCTTCTAGACGTCTCTTGAGCCTCTCGCCTATAATAAAATCAGCTACTCTCCTTTAGCAGCTCAGTGGAGGCTACTCACGGTACTTTCTCTGGGAAATACGATTCTGAATCCGTCTACGAGTGGTAGGATCGGAAATCTTTGTCCAGTCTTCATCTTGATTCGCAGAGCTGCTGAAAGTACTACACGGTCCGTCGTTTGTGATATTCCTCGACATCGTAGCAGGCGAGTATAAGCAGCGTTGAATCATTTGACAATATATTATTAGGCGATAAGGTGGCTACAGGAGAGTAAATACTAGACGACAGCATTGAAAATCCACTAGGCGTTTTAACATAAGACTTTTTATTGCATAGGAAGAACTGCCTAATCCAAATCACATGTCCTCAGACTACTATTCCAGCGCGCGATGTCTTGGCCTCAACCACTGCTCTAAATGATTACGGGCTGACATATGCTTAGCCTCACTTTATGCGCGACAAGGAACGCAATACTTTAGGTTTATTCAAGTTGAAACCTGCCTCGTCTACTTACTTGCAAAGTTTATCTACAATTATGGAGCCAATTCAATTTGCTAACTGCTAGGCCCTTTCTCCTATTATCAGGCCCATTCCCGTACGCCAAGGCCGTCCACCAAGGCCGTCCACCCTTTGATCTCGCCCTGCTACTTGTGGTATGCGTAATAATTTGTTAAATTGTGGGCCTATCGCTTTACTAGAAAAGATAGTAATCTGATTGAAACCAAGAGCCTAATTAATGGAGACCCTAGGAATTTCTAGAAACCAATTAACATTTATTTGGGTGGGGAGGAAGTATGCTCCCCCTAAATAAAAGTTAATCTCTTGCCTGCGAGTCGGATGCTGTGAAGGACCTGTTCGAGTGGTAGAACTCCTTGTCTGCGTGGTAGCTTAGGACAAAATGCGGTCTGGATTCAACTCATACTTCGTAGCAGGCGAAATAGTGGTTAGTGGAGGCACTGTTGACTTTACTTGATAAGGCAGTGGTCCGATGAAACCAATAGCTTGATTGGCCAATGGCCCCAGATTCTGTAGAAAATACTCGAAGGCTTGGCACCATCCATTACGCTCAGTAGGAAGTAGAAGGATCACGAAGCCTGTCAGTGTCTAGCATGCTAGACACCCAAGAACGGTATCCACAGGCACCTTACTATAGTATCTGATCTCTTACTTTGGTCGCTGGCGTAATACGAAGTAGTATCCATAATAAGTCCGAATCCATAGATGATCTACTTAACTCAACAAAGTAATTTGCCGATAAACCCGAAAAGCTGATTGGACATACCCCCTTACTCCTATAGAACATACCAGAAGGCTTGGCAGGACGTATATTTTACGCCAGCGAACCAAAGTACTACGAAGGCGGGTGGTTTTGAAACCCAGTTTCAAATACCGGCCTTCGTATCGCCTATACATGGATAACAACAGAGTTTCTGTGGCTTTCCCATCACCATGGATCTTAATTAAGCGAGTGATATCGTAAGGCTGAATCTCCGAAGGTTGCGCCAAGTTAGATTTGGTTTCGGAATCCTCTAGCGAATTTCTGTACCCTCGAGGATTATTAAGACCTTGTCATTAGTTAGTAAGCGCATTGAAAATAGTGAGTAAGGTAAGCCAACCCGATTCGTGTCAAACTT
The DNA here is from genome assembly GCA_001625345.1 of Cairneyella variabilis. NCBI lineage: Eukaryota > Fungi > Ascomycota > Leotiomycetes > Helotiales > Cairneyella > Cairneyella variabilis. The sequence goes on from AYLM01000026.1 coordinate 5,882, forward strand.
TGCTAATTTCGCATATTATACTTCGTACGCCATCTTCGTACGCCATCTTCGTGCTTCGCAAGCCATCTTCGTGCTTCGCAAGCCTTTCCTATTTTGGTTATAAAGCCCTCCTAACTCCAGCCCATCAGATTTCAGAGCTATGTATCACCAGAAACAGAACTGACGAAATTTAGTCATAGAAACTTTATTCGTGATCGAATTCTGCCACTACTTTGCAAGCATCCCTAGAGGATTCGTAACTTCAAAGCTACGGGCAAGTCACGTGTTACCCATGGTCAAACTCGATTCGGCAGGTCCATCCGACAGCCCTACTCCTTGACTCGCAAGATTACATTCTTAGCGATGCATTTCTGTCTTTGTAACTATCGAACAACCGTCGCCCTATTTACTGTCCATGTATTTCTATTATGTCGCAAACGAGTAGGTATGGGTATATACATATATGGGTATGCAGTTGTATAAAAGTCGAATGCCAAATCACCAACCTCCCAGCTCCCTCTTTAAACAAAACCGATTTCTGCTCATCTAATGAAGTAAATACTAAGGCGCACAAAACCCACGACATACGCTGTAACTCCAGTTTGGAATAGCCCCTCAGGAAGCTTTGGATTACATCATTAGAGACGGACCCGCTTATTAGGTGGATTTTGGGGAGGCATGCGCAGAAGCTTCTTGGCCTTCTGATGCCTGCAAGCTTTATAGGTTCCAAAATTATGGGTTTCAGCTGTGTATTGAGGCTAATCAGAGGACGAACCAATTGGTTACTGGCGAGATTAAGAGCAACTCTTCCTTGGGAAAGGTGCTAACTCTAGTAATTTACTTTAGGTTGGCGTACTTGTTCCACACATGACGCGACGTTCGGCCTCTGTAATCAGACATGGACACAGGATGCACCCAACGCCTGGCTGACTTCCATGGCAATATATCGTAGGACGGCAACTGTCACTGCCTCCCGATCTTCGTGGGACATAGTCGAGGTGACGGATTTAAGCACACCAGTGGTCCAAAATGTCCATCCAGCCGATCTTTTCAGTATTCTAGACACCATTCTCACACCTACTCAAAATGCAACTTCAGATCGAAACTCTTCAGGTTATGCGCTTTCCGACTATCTCTTCCAATATCTCCACTTTGGAGCTGCTCCATCCGCCCAAGCCATGAGTCAACCTCTCCAGTTCTTGCGCAACCTCCTCGTCACTCCGCTGTATTTATGCAACGCTGTCATATTGACAGGGACTAGATCAGTGGATACTCTACAGACTGGTCTCCCGGCTGAGAATCAACTCTTTGGTGCAAACGCGATTAGAGTTACTAGAGCAGTCCCAGGGCGGTTGACCGTTTGGATATACATAGCATCTGCGGGTACCATACTATCAACTGCTTTCATTATTATCTGTGTATCATCTCATGTCGAGACCCTGAAAACGTCGTCGTTTCCAATCGCTGATTTTCTTATGTTGACGCGGGCAGGCCCGAGAATGTGGAGAGGTGGAATAGATTCTAACCCTGCTTCCTTTAAGCATAATAACATGTTTACATCTGTCAAAATATCAGGTGATAACAACGAAATATTGAGGTATGCTAGCGATGTTACTTTGCATCCGAATCAGAGTGAGGTTGTGGATATTTGATGTCTGCATACTTGAATCACCTGCCCTGGTACCCATTAAAACATAAGCATCTCATGGGCTGGAGGGGGATGCGCCGTCACGGAGCCGAGAAGGCAGTCGCTTATGAGACGACAGTTAAACTAGATGTTTGGGAAGGACGTAAATAGGCTATGATAATCGATGTAGTCACATGCTCAGTCTGTTGTATATTTCGAAATCTCGACGTTGTGCGAGTCCGCATGCTGTATTTTCGTGCCGCAGCCTTAGTGATGAGAGTGGTAGGGCCTTCTGCAGATTTTCAATGCTTGAGAATCGAACCCCCTTCCGGCTCCCCGCTAGTGGCTTAGTAATCGTTGGGGACTTCCATTCCATACCTACACTAGGTGATTTAAAACGACGTCTACTGTTACTTTATTCAAGGCCTCTACTTCCTTTATATAAAAAAGTGTCGACTCCTCGGCCAAAGTTATAGTATTCCAGCTAAATATGCCAGCAAACTTGCCCCTGTTCATCGCTCAATATGCTTCTCCTTTTAACATTCATAGTGCCTACGCTCCATTCATTGTCTTGCCACAGCAATGAATATCTGCGGATTTCTAATAGTACATAGTTATGCCTGTCGTCCCGTATTCGCTGGTTACCCGACCTAGACTGCGTCTCCATCTCAAAACAAATTACCTCAAGCAATGGTGTTATAGAAGCTGAAACGTCCATGAGGATCATACTTGCTCTTCATCTCTCTTAGTCTCTTTAGCCTCCATATGGGGCCGTACATCTCCTCCACAGAATCACGAGCGCTTGCGTAATTGACGTACGTCGTTATGCTCTCAAGCCCCGAACCCTGAACAGCGCTCTGCGAATCGCCAGCCCGTACTTCTCGCTGATCCTGTCGTTTCCAGGCGTTGCGTGGGGGCTAAAAATCATGGGCGCCGTCAAAAGGCTGAACTGCCGATCCGCAGCCGCGCTGGCTTCATCCATCGTCCTAGTGAGCCAATCACCCTGAATACGCCTCAAGTAGAGAGCATGCAAGTCTGGCAGATGAAGAACGTCGTTGGCGTAATGTTGGACCGTCTTGGCATCCATCGGCCGGGAAGCGAAGATGTTAGGTGGCATAAGGCTCTGGACCTCCTTCTTGGTCCGGATCCAACGATTGATCTCTATGAACCCGAGCTTCTGGTCAAACTGGACCGACTTATCTAGCCCGCGTATATACGTCTTGTCGCTGGTGCGAGACGTATTCTCGAGGAGTTGGATATCAGTGACGCCAGCAAGACCGACATGGTAAAGAGCCCACAACGCGTCGGCGTCGTTCCATACGTCCCAGGCGCATTTAGGGATGTCGGGATCTTCAAAGATAGATTTGAGCGTCTTGCCGTTGTTTGACGTTGTAGTGAAGGCTGATTTTCCGAGGACGAAGATGTCGATGAGTCGAATTACCCTCTGTGGATGAATGAGAATTGTGATGAGGGAGATGGTACCATGTTGGCTGAGATAATTCCCATCGAGATCTAGGTAGAGTGTACTGGAAGGAGCGATAGAGGAAAGAAAATCCTCGAGTTCTGGCACAGAAGAGATGAGAGTTGGGGTCGGTGCAGAGGTTCCACTGCTCTCCCCAAATATGGTAGCATTATGAACAACGTTGAGATTGGCCAACTGGTTAAGGCTGTAGACACCGTCCCTATTGTGTTGTGACTCCCTCCTTCGTTCAGCTATACTGGGGAGACGGGTGACGCTCTGTGTGGGTCGGCGACTGGCCTGAACGATCCTGGCTGTCGACGCCGCGGGTTGGTTTTCAGATGTGATCGCAATAGCGTCCTGGCCAGTGTCCGAAGGCCCACTACCTATAGAGTGGCCGTCGCTTGAGCTGCCGATATGCTTATTGCCGTTCAATGCCTGCGGCGGGGGTTGTATATTAGATGCCTTAATATCTGGGACTGTAGCTTGTTCCAGTGGAAAGTTGTTCTCGGCGATGTTCGGGCGATTTCTAGGCTCAAATCTGCGTAGAAGCGGGGCATTTGCAATATCCTTCGGCTTAGAATCGCCTTGCTCAACGTCCACTGAGGGCTGAAAGATCATTTTGAAGCGGTTTCGAAAGTCGTGATAGCCGTAGCAGACTAACGCTATGATAGCGTCGAGTATGAAGATAACGACGAAAGACGCAATATTCGTCCTGGCTAATTGTGCGCTCTATGCAAAGCCAAACGCTAGGCTGTGAGATACTTAGCTATGATTGAAAAACAAGAATATTATTTGTACTTACCTGACTATTGCATAACCGAGGATATATGGATGAACGAGACTCCCAGGGTAAAGGAAGGATACTAGAACATGAGAGAGCGTGAGGGCAGCGACACTAAGAACTACTTATGCGAGAATCTTGATCAACTTCGCATTGGTAGACCGGTCGATGTCTGAGAGAATGAGCACTGTAAGTTAGAGGCCGACCTTGACGATGGTGTATATAGACACGAAGAGGTAGTGAGTTGCATTTATGGCGCATGTCCTTACTGCTTCCTTTCAATAGGTATTCTGCCCCTTTAAATGCTTTTGAGCATAGCATCGCAATTAGGAAGTATAAATCGTTGGAAATTAAAAATAAGGCTGGTGTCGAGGGGCTCTTCAGCTCGAGAATGTTCCAGGCGTTAGATGGTAAGGTTCGATCGGCATCGCACCCATCTTCCAGAAGAATAATCCTTATCCTAGCTCTGGCATGCCAACTCGCAAAGAATGCTACTGTTTTTAACCCGCTTAAATTGAAACCTTATTTTTCACCGCTAAATTTGTATAGCCAAGACGTAAGTTCTATATGCTATCTTATCAAACGAGTAGCGGAGTATCCGAGCGCTATTTACTCTCAGTCGATTCCACTTCTTAGTAGCGTTTGAGTTACTTTTTGACTTTCAGAGAGACCTAACTCTGCCTTAAGTTTACTATTTCAGCAGATTTGCTGATTGATAAGAGCAACGTCCGACATGGAATGCCCAGCAGACGAGAAGAATGGCTAAGCCATAGAGTAGCATCTCGTGAGCTAGTGGCAGTTGTCATTAGGACACTAGGCAAGTTCCGAATTGAATGCGTGTTTAAGGCTTGAAGAGATTTAGCCAGGATGGATTGGTGGCTTGAAAATCCTGACTGTTTAATAAACTTTATAAGGCTACCTATATACTTCCAGTTTTTCTCGTTAAATCCAATCTAAGTTGGATCTCATATTAATTACTGTTCATTAGAATCATTAGACTCGGAATGGTGTAGTCTAGTCGTGTACTTTCATTGCAAGCCATTAATCTCATTTATACCTTGAATATAGTAACGGCATCTTTATAAAATTCATAATTCATAACTGAACTATTTGTATCCCGCACTAACCAAAACTCTGCATTATTAGCATTTATATCTTCGCCCTATACTTAGTGCCGGCCTAGTGCCTCCATGGTTCGGTTATTCATTTTCGCATTAGTCGGGCGATAACCCAAACAACGATCAGTTTCATCACCGCCTCATCTAATGCGAACACCCCTTCCTTAGAGTTTGACATAAGCCCTAAGGCGTTCCCGCTTTTTCTCACCTAATGGATCTCCCCGCATAGAAATCGCCACTCCCGAAACGGTTTCATGTTCTCCGAGTAATAAATGAAAAAACCGAATGGTACATCTTTAAGCTAATTGTTTATTACACGTCCCATATTAATTTTATTACAGAATAATTCATGGTTATTTAATAATAAATTTTTAAAGTTAGTAGGGAGCTAGAAAATAAGCGGGTTTTGGTATGGAGCGGGTTTTAGTGCGGGAAATCGGTTACGTCTAGTAAGCCTCATTCTTGGCATAACCTTCGATCCAGTGGAACCCCCCGACAGCACTTCTGCGGACACACCTCCTCCCCTAGCATGCACCACCACTAGTGAGGCTGGTCATCTAAAAACTGACTCAGGACACTGTGAGAGCAGTACTGCTAAGCTAGGTAAAGCTGCATAGCTTCTTCGTCCAGAGTCAGGCCCTGGTCGATCCATAGCTTCCACGTGGCACTTAATATCGCAATAGAAGAGGCTTCCTCACCGTCGCGGCCTGCCCTGCCAGACTCCTAAGAGAAAGCAGTGGCCCTGTCAAGCGCATCGACACGGATCAACCCATCGGATATGGGGATAGTCAAATCCAATCCCAAGAGCAGACGTAGCGATAATCGCCGACTGGTCCTTGTCAGCAATCCACTTAGAGTGGATCCTTAGACCTGTGGACACTGTAGAAGGTCGGCAAGTAAAGCCGCGTCCGTCCGTGTTCGGCAGTAGATGAAGATCTTATCCCGGGAATAGTCAAAGAGCTCGTGCCTAGGCCACCTTCATTTTGTTTCTGTATCCAGTCTCTCTATACGTTGATTAGAAGCTTTATGCTTCAACAGCTCTCTAGCCAGATGATCGAGTAAGCCAAGTAGAGAACGAGGTCCCTGCTGCTTATGATTACTTAGGGTTCAATAGAACCCTGACTGTCTCGTACCATCTCCTGACTCATCCTATCCCAAATTAGTAGATGCCCGAGATGTATGCTTGACTTCAATGCTACCATAATTTGTAGAAAATTACAGCGCGAGTTGTAGGGCTCTAGCTGATGTTTAAGTCGGCCGGACGGTTCGCCACTTTCGGCTATTGACCCGGTTTCATATATATGCGAATTGGCGAAGAAATCAGCCAGTCGCTAAGGCCACAGAACGCGAGTGGATGCAAAACAAGGATTCCTAAATTAGCATTATAGTCAACCTGGTCTGCCAGCCCTACCGGCTTAATAGACAATTCATAATAATGACCATATCTCAGAACGAAAAACCACGCTAATAGGAAAGTGAGGAGCGGCTCGCTAACAAGTTGATTATCGAATATTATTGTGAAAAGAGGCCCTTCTCCGCCTGACTTATAGCATCTTCTACATCGCTACAACCATAAGGCGTCACAGCCTTAACGATTGCTGCGGTGCGTATTTTGGATTAGGTCGAATCCTCGTCCCCCACCTCACTTAGGTCGTGACTAATTGGCCGCTCCTTGGCGACCGTCTAGCTGTGCCTTCAATATCTCCATTCTTATAAATTGGCTGTTGGAGGATATTTAGTAGGATAGCATATATGTAGGGAGGAATACAATGACAGCCTATGTGCGGTGACTATTTTAGGAAGGTGATGTTAGGTATGATATTAGGGACTGCCAAGATCCACCCGATAATCCTTTCCCAGCCCACTTTAAAACCTTAAAGATAGGACCAGGGAGACGCCAGATGTAGTCAATAGGGGTTTAATCATTTGCTGGCAGCAGTAAAAGACAGCTGTATCAAGACGTGGCAGCAGCAAGGGACAGCTACATCAAGAGTATATGGCACGTTTATGCATTAAGTTGACTCCGAGCATCCGATCCAGCCAATGTGAGGCAGAGTCAAAGGTGACACGGAGGTAGGCGATTATGCCAAAGCTCAGTTTGCCTCCTTGGGCATGGCAGTGATCTGGTGAAACAAGAGGATATCCTAGAGGAAGGATTTGTAGCCGGAGCGAGTGGTCTTGGTCGTAGCAGCGCCTTGCCCCTCCCTTTTGCATGATGTGGATCCGGCAGCTAGGGAAAAACGAGAGGGTTGCATAGCTGATCTGTGAAGAGGTGGCTTTAAGACAGAGGATCTGTTAGGTGCGCGTCACAAGACTGATCACGGGAGGGTAGACGTCTAGATTTGACCGCTGCCATAAAACCCTCTCGATGGTCATGGGTTTGCATTTCCGTCCAATTAGAAGGCTTAGATAGGAGCTGGATCCAGTGGATTCGAGCCCGTTGATAGTGAATGCTAGTGGCAAAGGCAACATAGTAGGCTGAGTTAAAATAAAGGTTTTCTAGACTGATTGTGTATATCTCCTGAAGATCCTATTATCTAAATGATCGAGTTTGCATCCTTATGCCACTATCCTTCTTAATTGAGACCTGACTTAATAGGTTAGACAAAGGAATAGTTAAAGTATTGATATTCGAAGAACTATTAGCCATTAAAGTTGAACACTCTTAAGGCTTTTAAACCCTAGGTTCAGGCGTGGCTTTAGGGGATAGTTAAAGAGTTCCTAGGCCATGTTCGATTCCGTGGCCACTATCAACAATAATCGTATCATCTAATGAGTCTAAGGAGAGTTCTAGAGAAAGAGTTAAAAGATTAGAGGCTAAGTCTAGTATTTAAATAAGAGGTTCAATATCAGCTTTATCCTTTATCTCTTTAAGCGATTTTAACTTAAGTGGTTGAATAAGCTCTTTAGTGATATTCTCGAGGGATATATCCTGCTAATAGCGTTGAGATTCATTAAACGTTACATCACAAGCACTTATAACTCGAGAGAGTAATATAACCCAGATTCTAAAGATATGTAATAATTCATAACTAACCAAATAGCCAATATGGGTCTTTGGTTTAAGCCTATCGAGCTTGTTAAGGTTGTATTTAAGGGCGTAAGCCCTAGATCCATAAGTCCGGATATATACAAGCTTGGGTTATAGCGATAGTATTCCAGCTAGTTGCTAAAGTTTTCTAAGAGGTGATTATTACCTAAGGCGTCTGGTGAGAGATCTGTTGAGTATATACGCTGCCGCCGTGTAACACTCGTCCCACATTTATTCTAAAAGATTGCTTACTGACTTAAGCTTTACTGCCCTAATCCTTAGCACCCCCCTAGATTTCTCAATAGCGCCGTTTTATATATGAACATCTGGCGCCGATACTTCCATTATGAGGCTAGTTTCAGTGATATAGTTATTCTATTCGTCACTTATAAAGAGTGAGACTTAACCATCCAACTATATAATAATAACTTCGAGATTCCAGCGTCGCTTACAGGTGTTGATGTATTTCCTGATATAGCTAATAAGGTCTCTAGCTTTGGTACTGTAGACACGTTCTATATAGTGAAAACCAAGGTAGTCGTCATATAAGTAAGAGACAAAGCCGTCCCTTATTAGAATAACATCCTAATAGAGCCGGTAGAATGGTCGATGAGCTCGGATAGAAGCCCGTCGAGAAATAAGCTATTTTACGTCGTGTTGCCTATAGATATGGCAGCTGGGGTTATGTTCCCCTTCCATAGATTTAATATCAAAGCAAGCATCTAGAAAGTGTTTCAATACTTCGGCATATATATGACCTATTCAATCGTATGCCTATTGCATTATCCACTTAGCCTTTAGAAGTGGTTTCCTTAACGAGTTTGCAAGGTAGATTATAGCCATTGGGTTATACTCTAGAACCCATTATTCGTAGATTCGGCGAGTTTTCCTAATCATTATGCCCTTATAAGTAAGGCACAATTGTTCAGAGTCCCAATAGATTTGCTTGTCGAAGAAACAATTATAGCTGACTATGTTCGTTATAAAGGTTAGGATATACTTAACATTGTAGAAAAGCCAAGGTCTTTTCCCATCGGGAGTTCCTTCATATTCTAATATAATCTAAACTATTCTATAACCCTCAATTTTGACGGAGTTATTGCTAACAACTAGGATATCGTCTTTTATTGCAAGTATGAATTCAATGAACTTAGAACAATCATTACATATATGCTCTATAGCTCCAGAATCCAGGATATAGCTGTTGCGCAGAGCGATATATAGTCCATCAGTTGAATAGGATTGAGGAGTAAACGTTGTGCAGCCCATAGGCAATAGTTTCTTTAGTTCTAATAAGGAAGCTGATTTGCTTATCTTTCCTTATCGTATTTATCCCAAATCTTTTAAAGTATAATAGTGATCCCAGAATTCTTCGATCTCTTTTCTTTAATTAGCTTTTGAATCGAGTCATCGACCTTAAACCCAGTTAGACGATTCCACTCAAAGATATATAGACACTTAAACCAAGAGTGCTCAGATGAACCACAGAGATAGCCTTTCTTCTTTCCATCCTTATCTTTGCCATTGAGCGTAGGCGCAGGAGTGGTAGGAGCAGCAGGAGTGACAGTAGCAGTGTCGGTGGTATACACGGTTCCACGGCTAGATTAACGAGAAATGTTGATATCGGTATTGCGGTGCTAGGTTCGATAGACCTTAAGTATAGATCGAAAGTCCAAATCAGCTCCTTCAGCTTATTTAACTGAATAAGATTCAGAAAAAGAAGGAGAGATCTGCTTAAGAGTATTAAGGAAGTGTAACACTAGCCAGTTGCCCTAAACTTCAGGAATATTGAGTTCCTGACATTCATCGTACGTCGTTTCCCACTTTTGAAGCCATTCGTTCGTATTGATAACTTTTGTTGACTTGATAAGGCTTGTTCATATAGCATGAAGTTCCATCATGCGGGCGTAGTCCGTCTATTTGAACCGATCCCGTAGTTTGACCATAACTGTATATATAGTCTCTCCTCTAGTGTAGACAAAGTGTCGAATAGCAATAGTTCTCTGAATCTCTATGCGTACCTTAGCAATAGCTTTGGTGTGTTTACAATGGATTCGTTTGTTGTCATCGTATTCTATATTCGTCCAGCGGAGTTATTCCCGCTCATTGGCATCTAGGTCCGAATAGGTTGTGGGACGAGGTACTCCAAGTTAGTTAAGAACGCTAAGCTTGATCATTTCTAGTATAGGCCGAACAAGAGCGACTGGAAGTCCTGGATTGAGAATATCAGGGTTGATATATTGCTTAACCCTATATTCATCTGCAATAATGAAGATATATTCCGACTAAGGGAGCCAATCCTTCTCTGAGTCTAGGATTGGGATGTTTTTAGGCTGGGTTGTTAATGCTATAGCTGAGCAATATAGCATAGTTGTTTTGATACGTGATTTGGACAGATACGTTCTTATACTAGTCTAGTAGACGTCGTATGGTTGATCTAGCTGATCCGAATGTTGTTAAGAATCCAAGGTATTAGAGAGTTTGAATCGAGCTGAGTACTATACCCGTTGGATTGATAATAGGTTGCGTAAGGAAGGTCATAAACGTGATAAACCAGAATGTTTATAAGATACGTTCTGAAGTAAGAAACTAGTATAACGTGATAAATAGTGAGTTTACAATGAACGTTTTAAACTAGTTAGAGCAATCCGGGCTTATAACTGTTAGATGGCGGGGTTCCATACAATAATCAGTATTCGATTCATTAGTTAAGACTATAGCTAATCGAGGTTTATATCAACCATCTGAAAGAAGGCAGCCGTAGGCTCCAGCAGGTAGAAAGGTTACACATAGTAGGATGACTCAATTATGTGACTCACACACGTGCCACTGTTACACCAACTAACAAATCGCAACCCTTTCCCGTTCCATGCTTAATGGTTTTTAAAAGGCCAACAGAAGACGCATGTACCGAGAGTGGGAACGCAAGACCCCAAAACTCTCGCCTATATTCAACACCGGCTTCATCCTTTCCCCGCTTCTATGCCAAGAATGCATAGCTGCCAACCAAAGCATACACAGTCCAATATTCCAAGGCCGGCTCGGAGTTTATCATCTCCGCAATGTCCTTCGCTATCTTCATGTTGCCAGTTTCGGAGATGTAGTTCAAGCAATATGTTATCCAGTCTTGCATGCGGTTGTCGGTGGAAACTTGACATGCGAAGTAGAGCGGAGTAAGGAGAGCGCAGCATTGAAGCCTTTGTAGTGGAGAGAATGGAATAGTATTATCTGGCCTTGCCCCTAGTAGAATGAATTGAGGTACGGCAGCGCAAATCTGCTGCGTAATGTCGCGGATATCGCTCAAGATATTTCTGTGAGGGGTTAACTCATTTTCCGGACTATGTCTTCGAATGATGTCATTGAGTACCAGACGCATAGCGCGGATGGCGTTGGAAACTTGTGTGACAAAGTGATCTGGGTAAATATCATAGTAGCGGCCGAAGACACATGGATCATCTCCCGCGGAGAAAACTCTTCGGGGTTGCCAGCATGACGGCAATGCACTCTCCAAGCTTTTCAACCTATCGTCCAGCTGCTTTGCTCTCCTGGCAAAGTCGATCGAGTAAACGCTTCCTCGATGGCAGATGTCAGCCTGCAAGTCTACAACGTGAGTCAGGACGTCAGTGAAGCTCCATTTGGGATTGTCGATAAACGCGTTGAGGTTACCACGTAGCGTTAACAGCGCATCTGGAACCCGGATAGCTGCAGCAGCACAACTGACAGTTAGCACTGTAGCGAGACGAGCAGCGAGCTGGCAACCGGTAAAGCTCGAAAAGATCTTCTCCCCACAGCTCTGGATTAAGGACATCCCGCCCTGCGCATGGCTCATCCATGAGGGCGAGGTCCGAGGGTTACGATTGATCATCTTCTCGTACATATCGAGTAGCAAAATGGATTGAAGAACTTCCTCCGCTTCCGGTCCCTGCGGTTTGTTCAGAGTCTGGCCTAGCTTCTTGATAGCAGTCACGTAACTCCCATTTGACAAGCGTATCAGGTCCGGGTTGTTGAGATGCATGGCCAAAAAGGCCAAGCTGATCGCCTCGACGCTTGCAGACAGGTGATTGAAGGCAGGAGCCTTGCTGCAGAAAGAAGCCACTGCATTGCAATTCCGCGAGAAGCTGAAGACGTATATTGAGAAGAAGGCATATTGAGCGCGGACGTTCCAACCAAGCTCCAGCGCAGTGGGCCGGGTGGCATAGGCCGACGCCTGTCGTGCTATGGTCTTTTGTGCGGTGGAACGGGTCTCGTCGCGAAACAGAAGCTCGTCAGGATCTCGATATCCGTGGCACGTCAGGTTGGCTCTCCGGCATTGCCCGCAGCCGCTGCTAACTAGATCGCACTATCATCATATGAAGTCAGTTCCGTGGGACTGATAAAGCAATCAGCAGCATGAGGGTGTGTACTCGGAGTTTCCTCTTTCTACAAGGAAGACAGTCCCTTGACGGCCTGCCACGATTGACCATGTCTCAGATGGGTATCTGTCAATGACTGATAATCCTCGTGGGATGGAGAAGCGACAGGGCTTCGACACAACGAAGTAGTCTTCTGTTCCAACCCAGCCAGGTTGGAGAATTTTAGGTGTGACAGCGGTGCCGTTCCCACTGTTCCGCGTTCCGTATGGCACGAGATGCCAGCCGGTGGTTGCTTTATCAGCCAGGCTAAGGTCGATTCAAATCAGGCTAGCGTTCCGGATGTCGACCCATGAAACGCAGCTAAAATAGCGACACTCCTCGGCCTGCACGGTGATGCTGTTTTGAGCCCAGTTATCCCGGGGTGACGAACTATGTAAGATACCACCTTGTCTTTGTGTGTGGCGTGAAGCGGGCTCCTCCATTCGACTTAAAATCTTAACGCTAACTCTAGGAGGCTAGCGTTCCGGAGCCCAGTTGAGGTGGCTGACTGGTCTATGCACTTCAGAATGATGGAATTACTCGGCAGAGCGAACGTGTCGTAGACCTAGCGCAGCTCGTAGTCTAGGCTATAGAAGTTGTTCTTATCGTTGATTGATGCTTTGTTGTTGAGTGATGCTTTGTTGATTGATGCTTTGTTGAGTGATGCTTTGTTGAGTGATGCTTTGTTGAGTGATGCTTTGTTGTTGAGTGATGCTATTCAAGCTGCTTTAGCTACTCCTTATATATTGATTTTCCCTTCTACCTCCTAAGATTACGATGATTGCCAAGCTGTCCTAGCGTAGACATACTCTCCACTTGAAAGGGGCTTATACTACTCTCACGATCTTAATCCCATGGCGAACTCCGTAGTGTTCCTTGCAGAAGGGGAAAAAAGAGAAGAAGAAAATGCCACTCCCTTTGGCCGACTGTACCTTCAACCACAACGCCTAGGAGGGGATGCGGGTAAGTGTAGCGTGATTTCTAGGTGATTTCGGACTGGGACATACCTTGATCTACGCAATCCAGCTCCTGACCCGGACCCGGATTTCTCCCTTCATGTGTTGACAGTAGCGCAGTCAGCAGACTGGGGTTGGGGGC
>AYLM01000901.1:0-43427 GCA_001625345.1 Cairneyella variabilis
GCTATTCCCTGCACGGGCCAGCTGCAGAAAGGGCGAGGGGACGGGGTAGGGGGTCTCTGGGGAACGGAGATGTATGTACGTCAGAATCGTATGCTCTCGTACGATTTCCAGCTACATGCCATTCAAAGAACAGCACACATTTGTTGAAATCCCATACCCGCCCATTTGGATTCCCACGGCAATGGTTGTGCCGTACCTTAACTTCCGGGGAGGAGGGGTCGACCTGGTGCGGCCCACATGATAAAAGGAACATTCCACTTAAGTTCTTTGCGTTTCAGTTGACTGCATGAGGAAGGACCTTCCAAGGAGCCTCATCATCGGGTAAAGGAGTATCGGATAGCACAAAGGGCTTGCACTTTGAGAGGAAATCATCTCCGGTATTTATCATTGATTGTCTACAGTTATAATGCATGCAGTGGCCCAATGCAAAATGCCTGATATCAAAACTCCTGTCCCATCCCACATCCCGCATGCCATATCCCAAAACTCCAAAGGTATGCGGTGCTATCCTCAAATATTTACCCCAGGTCTACCATCCGTTTGCGCCTTCTGGAATTGGTACAATAAACCTAGCACTCCGCCGCCGCCTGCTCCACCGTCTGCCTCTTCTTCCTCAGCATCTTTCGCGGCCGCTCTTGTGGGAGACATCTCCCATTTGGATTCATCCAGACCTCCGGCACTTTGATACGTGTCTCCAGGCTCACCGCCTGACTGGGCAACCCTGGTAGTACCGGTTTCCTCCTCATCCTCAATCGGTTCCTCGATGATGTTCGGCCGTGCTTGATATCGGGACCGAGAAGGCAAACTACGACCTCCGAAGCCTGAATTTGACGGTTGGTGGTGCGGGTCCAGTAGAATGGATTGCATTGGTGAGCCATGTACCCCAGTTGGTGGGAACCTGGGAGTTCGAGCCGCCGCCGGCTTCCCGACGGCAGGAGCCCGATTACCTGGCCGACGCTCACTACGTCCCATTCTGGAACTCTGCATGTCTGCTGCCAGAGTCGGTGACATGAGACCTGGGAATGCTGGCGGTGGATGGAATTGGTGTCGCATCCCAGGTGGTATATGGCCTTGAACCGCAGTTTTCGGGTTGAAGATGTAGTTGTCCAAGAATCCGTAATACGAAGCCGCCATCTTACCGTGCTTCGTGGAATAATAGTCGTCACGAATATCTGCTGTACCGCCGCCATGCAAAGCTTTCCTTCCGTCACCTTTCTTGAAGTCAAAGACGGCAAAGGAACACACATATCCAACACCATCAACATGTATAGTGAACTCGCGGAAAAAGTCGATAATCTGATCGCTGCATTTTGGCAGGCTGAACCAGAGAATAAAAGGCGTAATGATGATGCTAAAGACCTCTTCCAGGAAGATCACAATCTTCAACTGGTAAAGCGTGGCGAATTCCTTCTTGACGTCGTCGCTATGGAGGCGATCCTGCCAGTGAGTTGGCATGTAATGGGTGTATTCGATGACATTCCGGAGTGCGTATTCAGGCTCGAAAACCAGGTTCTCTTCTGGTATCATTCCATTCATAACCGCCCAGAGTGGACCGAATATCCCCAAATAGAAGAGCACAGTCCTTTCTGGTGTGATCTCAAAGTTAAAGAAGATATCTGGATCCCATAAGGTAATCACAGCAAGGACGGATACGATTGCGCCAGCAACGAACGACACGAATTTAGCAATCTGGACCGATTTAACCTTTGGAAATTGGTCCAAATACCGCGAAGCGAAAGGGTACGACATGTTGACTCGTTTGTGAAATAGGTGATTCAGCTCGTTGAATTCTCTGAATTTCCATTCGGCGAGTGGCGTGTACTGACGAGACCCGATTGCCGAGGGATTCTTTTGGTATTCCTGAAACACTATCAGTATATGTAAGTATGGTAGGAGTAGGCAATAATACATTGAAATATCTCAAGAAATATACAATCATGAGATATATAACAATGACAGGTGCGAATATGACGTTCATGAACCCTGCGAATAGAAATCGGTCCCGCAGGCCATCACTTAGCTGTCGTCGATGAGAGTCCTTCAACATCAGTTGTCTGACTTGGCCATACTCGTTGAAAACCAGATCCATTATGCACCACTCTAAGTTCCACAATAAGGTCCTAGAGAAGAATTGACGACCTTGTAGGAACGGAAATGGGACTGTCAAGTCCAGTATCTCCTTGTTGAACAAGGCGATGAAATAGTTGTCTTTCCTCATCAGTCGATTTGCGATATCATGGGCGTCGAGTCTCTCTTTTGACTGACTTCCAAGATATTTTCGATTAGACGGAGATATCTTCTCGACTGTGACGGGATTAGCATCTCTGAGCGCCATAATCCGACCAACGACCTCCTGCCATGAGATTGTTTGCATATCGGTATCAGGAACTTCGAGAAGGTACAGATAAAAGTCGCGGACGCGTATAAGATGAGGAATGCTCGTCAAGATTGTGAAAATTCTCCAAAAGACATGGAGAGTGAAGAGCCAAATAGCGACATTTGGCATTCCCGAGATATTTCTGGTGCATTGTGGGACTACAACCTGAGATAGCTTCTTGCTGTCGCCGTATGCAATCTTTTGATAATCGACGCACTGAGTGAGGAATGTCACGAAGACCGCAACAAATATGGTTTGTCTAGTTGACTCAGGTTAGCGGGATCTAGAGGTTGCATTGGATATACGAACGCCAAATTCAGCACCCTCTCAAGAAGGATACACCACATTCCAGCGCCGATGTAGTAGTCATAAACCTCTTTTATGAAGTTGTCCAAGTTCGTCACATTGATCCACCTCCACATCGCCTTCTCTCGACGGCTGCCAGTAAGTACTCCAGCGTTCTGGTGCATCGGTTGGGGTGCTATAGGCAGGTTCTCATCATCTCTGTGAAGCTTCTGTTGTGCTTGAGTAGCTTCCCAATGTGCCCGATTTTCTCTATTCGACGGTCCAGGTATTGCCGGCCGTTTCTGTGGCTTCTGCCTTACTCGCGGTTGATTTCGTGTACTTGGACCCGGCATTTCATTATCCTCGATCAACAAAGAAGCAGGTACATCGTCGTCACCGTCCTCCTCGAGAAGTCTCGGTGACTGAGCAACCCATTTCGATCTGCCCCGTTGTGATTTCCCTCGTGAGGTATTGGCTCCATGGGGAAGGTTTTGTGGTTGTCGGTTGAGGAAGGCAGTACTTTCGGTCGTCAACCGGCTGTCATCGCCGTTGAAAACGTCTGCATGTGCCAGATCATCATCGTGAAATCCAAGATTCTCCTCGGCCAGTGCGAGTCCCACCTGTTCCTCCAAATCGGATTCGGAAGCTGCATCGTGGGCTCGTAGGTCGTCGTAAATCGACCGCCCTGTAGGATTCGAGGGTAGGAGGCGGGAGAGAAGGTTCGATGCCATCATATTCACAAAAGTCTTGACGATCAAAGGGTTTTAATAGATTCAGATGACTCCTCCTTATCGAAAATATGTGCTGACTTTCGAAGTTCGAGGGAGGTTCAAGAAGCGGTCGTGTTAAAGACCGAAAGAAGGCAGGTGAATGACATTTGGAAGAGCCACAAACGCCAAGATCTAGGGCGCAGAAGAGTAGGTAGCTAGCAAAGTTTTATGCCATGTTGTTGTGATCCACCGCCGTCACCTGGATGTTTGTGGTCACGGATGCCTTCGAGGTTGTCATGGAAGATAGGGTGGTGAATGACCGATGACGGCTCTTCCCACCTGCGTCAGCCTTGTGTCGGTGCGCTTTTATTGGACTTCTAAAGCCACCGCCTTAGCTGTATTAGGCCTTGCTATATTCACACCAATTCCAAAGATTTTGGATGGGCTGTTGTCTTCAACTATCAGAATATCGAATGTGCGGACCCCGACCATGTCGACTGATTATTTCCTCACTCGGAGACAGTCAGGCCTGAGTGATGGCTTCGAGTCACCAACTTCGCCGACAAGCACGCAAGCCCGGAGCAATCCTTTGGCGGCCAAAGTTGCCAGTGTCCTTTCAGCTTCATATGCAGACTCCGATATCCGAGATGCTTTAGCTCTACTTGACCAGAAAGGCCTTCAAAACAACCCAGAGACTAGGCGGCAGCTCAGGCTGGAGGTCCAAAAGGAAGTAATTGAAAGCAATGGAGACATTATCAAAGAGTTTGGTCACGTGGCCGAAGTTCGTGGAGTCCTCTTTA
This sequence comes from Cairneyella variabilis, assembly GCA_001625345.1. Taxonomy (NCBI): domain Eukaryota; kingdom Fungi; phylum Ascomycota; class Leotiomycetes; order Helotiales; genus Cairneyella; species Cairneyella variabilis. The sequence continues at coordinate 4,173 of AYLM01000901.1, forward strand.
TCTGCTACAACCGCTGACTTCATGGACAGCAACTTAAACGCATCGGTCTCACGATAGCGAGCCTCAACCAAGGCTGTGAAGAAATGAAGCGGCACATCACTGCTGCTCATCAAGAGACCGCGCCAGTACTGGAAGAGGCCGCCGAACTCATAAAGCAGAGAGACCAAGTCGAGGCAAAGCAACGACTCATGAAAGCATTCAATACTCATTTCATTATGTCCGATGATGATATTGCAACTTTGACATCCACAGCCGAGCCTGTTAATGATCGTTTCTTTTCTCTTCTTGCCAAAGCTAAGAACATCCAGAGTGATTGTGAGATATTGCTCGGAACAGAAAATCAGCGTCTGGGACTCGAGATCATGGAACAAGTCTCAAAAAATCTCAATGGTGCTTTTCAGAAGCTCTACAGATGGATTCAGCGCGAGTTCAAGTCTCTCAACTTGGAAAACCCTCAGATCAGCCCATCGATACGAAAAGCACTCCGTGTATTAGCCGAGAGGCCATCTCTGTTTCAGAATTGTCTCGATTTCTTCGCTGAAGCACGAGAGAACATTCTCTCTGATTCATTCTACACTGCGCTGACTGGCACATCAGTCACTGGCCAAGAGGACTCATCCGTAAAGCCAATCGAGCTAGTGGCTCATGATTCCTTGCGGTACGTGGGAGACATGTTAGCATGGACCCATTCTGCGACGGTGAGCGAAAGAGAAGCGCTCGAAGTTCTCTTCATCTCTGATGGAGATGAGATCGCGAAGGGCATTCAAGCCGGCCGTGATAGTGAGCCTTGGAACCGGATCGCTGATGACGAGGATGACGCCAGTACTTTCGATGGCCTCAAAGCTTTGAACGAGCTTGTGGATCGAGATGTTGCTGGGGTTGCTAGAGTCCTGCGTCAGCGAATAGGTCAGGTGATTCAAAGTCACGAAGAAACTATCATGGCATACAAGATCGCAAACCTTCTCAACTTCTACCGCGTTACATTCTCAAAACTTCTTGGAGATGACTCGGTTCTTCTTGAATATTTGTCAACACTCGAAGAGTCAGCTCTTCGTCAGTTTCGGGTTCTCATGCGTGACCATGTGGCCGGTCTACAGTCAGAGACACAGACAGCTCCTACGGATCTTAGTCCTCCTGACTTCTTACAAGACGGCCTAAAGCAGTTGACGGCAATCATGAAGACATACGAGACCTCGTTCACTCCAGAGAGCAGCAGAGAGGCAGATTTCCAACCTATCTTGGCGGAGTCTTTCGACCCTTTCATGACGTCCAGTGAGAATATTGCCAAAACGCTCGAGGCACCGGCGGCTTCGATATTCGCGATCAATTGTCTCATGGCCGCTAGAAGTATCCTGGCTCACTTTGATTTCACCAGTACTCGCAGATCAGAAATCCAAGACAGCATCGAGGAGTATGGCAGTAAACTAATCGAACATCAGTACTCCTTTTTCCGAACCAAGTCGGCCTTACAGCCTCTTCTTCAGGCATTAGCGCCTCTGTCTGACAGCAAAGAAGACCTTCAGTCTATTCGAACCCTGGAAACATTTCAACCAGACTCCTTAACTCAGGCCAGCCAGACCTTGGACGACTTTCTCCCTTCTGCTCTGATGGATGCAATGGAGAACTTAAAGGCTCTCCAGAACACGGAAATGGCAAGGGAGATCACTGAAGAGGCTGCCGAGAGATTCTGCGTTGACTTTGAGCAGGTGGAGGAGAAATTGATCGCTGCAGATGAACTGTTTGAGCACGAAAGTGGGGATGAGACTGAAGGCACAACCTCATTGCGGGCCTTGTTCCCTCGGACGAGTGGAGAAATTAGGGTGCTGCTCTCTTGAACTCCTAACATGGATGAGAAGTATCGAGTTGGCAATTCACAATAATTTGAGAGCTTATGCATGCACGTGCGCCATTAGGAAGTACGCATCTTCAATTGGGTAATGAGGCAACTCATGACCAAGCGCTCCTAGTCCACTCCTGTTTCTTCCAAGTCTGGGTGGTAACGCACAATCAATCTGTCGGACGTAAGTGCGATGGCGAAGAAAGTGGTTAGTTGCAGCCGCCAGGGACTCGTCTTCTTCAGCCAATCAAAATGCAATGCAAATACGACCCTATGACCCTCTCGTTCAGTCAGCTTACAGGCCCGTTGAAGATACCTTGCATGTACATTTTACTCCATCTCGTACCTTGCACTAGTCTCCATGCAATCGCAACTTACGTGTTATTGTTCAGCTCTGTTGACATCACCGCACTTGTGAGCGTTCTCATAGGACGAGTATCTCTTAAAATGGACGGGCTCTAGGGTTTAGCGAGTCCGTCAGCTTTGTTCTCCATACCGGAACGGGCCCAACTCCTAGCTTTATTCGCATTCAAGTTTGCTGCCAAGGTTGCAAGCCCTACTAAGTTGAGATCTTATCTTCAGCGCCGGCTGACCACTGGACAGTGTGTACCAAGGGAAGTCCCAAAAGTAATCTTACATAAATACCATCTATTCGTTGCATCTATTTGAGAGTATTGTTCGAACTCCGTCGTATTCCCATTACCATTTTATTCCTTATCGATCTACCATCAGCGCCGTGCTCGTCGACACTCCTGGAGAATTTGCAAGCCAGACCTATGACTATGTGATGATTGGGGGAGGCACTGCTGGCTTAACTTTAGCTGCTCGTCTAACTGAAGACCCTAATGTTACAGTCGGTATTTTGGAAGCTGGGCAGAACCGCCTGGCTGACCCAACATTCTGGTCCCTGGATGTATGTTCACTCGAGTCTTGCTCGATCTCGCAACTAATGGTAGAAGTGGATTTCAACGCCATTGGCCAGCCAGGCTATGACTTGGCTTCCAAACAACACCCCAGGCAAGATACCCTATCCGCTTCCAATCCGAAAGTTACTGACAAGTCAATAGAAATCTATGAATGGCCGCATTATTTCTCAACCTCGTGGGAAGGTGCTTGGTGGATCGAGATCAGTCAAGCCGAATGCTTCATGAAGTGATTGTGGCTTAATGACAATAGTGCAATCAATGGAATGATGTGCACCTACTCGTCAAAGGAGGACATTGACAGTTGGGAGAAGCTTGGTAACCCTGGCTGGTCTCATGCAGATCTGGCTCCATATTACCGGAAATTTGAGACCTTCACCGAGCCTTCTAAGGGCACAGCCAAGTCCTATCACACCGAAGGTCTTGTCGACCCGCAGCTTCACGATGCTGGTGATCCTGTTAAGACTTCCTTTTCGGTCAGCAAGAGAATCGGAGCCAACTTGTGGACCGAGACTTTCGACAAGCTAGGCTTGAAAATGACAGTGGATCCCCAGACTGGGCTTGGCAGCGGAGGATACAAGTCAGCACTGATTCAACTTTGCTGAGATTACTTAAGCTGACAAACACTCAGCTCATCGATTACCGCGGATGCCTCGTCTGGGACCCGAAGTTACGCTGCTACTGCATACTACCAACCAACCTCGCAAGACGGAACCTTACCGTTCTAACCCAGGCTCAAGTCACTAAGATTACTTCCACCAAGAATGGTGAGAAGGTCATTGCTACTGGCGTAGATTTTACGTCCCTTGGCAGCAACTATCACGTCAACGCAGGTCGTGAAGTCCTTCTCTGTGCAGGAAGCATCCAGTCCCCTCAGGTTCTTGAGCTTTCGGGTGTTGGCTCTCCTGAGGTTCTTGGTCCATTGGAAATCGAAGTCGTCGTTGAGAATCCTAACGTCGGGGAGAACTTCCAAGACCATGGCATTGTGCCTCTATCTTTCCAAGCCGCTGATAGCGTCACAACATTTGACAGCTTTGAGATAGCTGGTGTGGAAGCTGAAATTCAAGTCAGCATGAATGCCCACATTAAGAAAAACTCAAAGAGAGGAAGCAACAAGATCGAAAATATATGGCATCCTTGTTCACCTACTCGCCAGTCAAAAGGGAGATAAGTCACGTCATATCAAACCCTTCTCAAAATTGACAATCGCCTCTATTGATTGTATACGTAATACCAAGCCTCTTAAGGTCATTTCAGTATTTTAAATTCAACCCTGGTACAGGGGGACACCCCATGCTTCAGTAAAGTCGACGCCGCGTCCTCCATTGTTGGGAATAACCATCAAATCAAGGGCTTTCATGTCTTCTGCCGAAAGCTCGCGAATATCAATATTGGACTTGATGCGCGCTGCAATTGTGTTAGTGGCTATATTTTAAAAGGTTCAAATGATGTGGTAGTTATGAGTCTCTCAAGTCTAGTCTCTCTTACCTGGAGTTCCACTCTTGGCAAGAGGCACAGTCCCTCTCTGCACCTCCCAGCTCTGCAAAAGCTGACCAACGTCCATGTTATTCTTCTCAGCAAGCTTCTTCACGGCCAAATCTTTCAGAAGCGTAGCTCCAAATTTCTTCTGTCCAGCAAAAGGAGAGCAACAGGTTACCAAAATGACATTCTCCTTGCAGAAAGCAATGAGCTCGTTCTGAGGAAGCCGGGGATGGACTTCGACTTGATTGCATGAAATAGGAATGTCGGTTGTATGAGGCAGGACCTCCTTCAACTTCGAGATCGAAAAGTTAGAGACTCTAATTGAGTGAGCCTTTCCTTTCTTTACAAGAGCTTGCGTCGCCTGCCAGGTTGGGAAGAGCGAGCCTTCTTTTCCTGTATAGGGGTTAAGCGAGCTCAATGATATAGGCAGGCAGTCTGGACTTACCGTACCTCTTTGCGAGGTTGGAGGAACAATGTGCCCAGTAAATGGCTGGCTTCTCATTCTCAAACAACCAAGCCTTCTCTTCCATGCTCCCCACCGCACCGCCCTTCGCCTTCTGCAACGCAGCTTTTGACGTGGGCTTGGAGGCAAACGGCCAATGAGCAAGCCAAATGTCCACATAATCCAATTGCATCTCCTTCAGACAGAGATCAAGACAAAGCTCAACATTTTCCGGAGCCATAAAATGGTGCCAAAAATTTTTGGTGACAAAGATTTCGGATCTGGGGACCCCCCTTTCCCTGATTGCTTCTCCGATTTCCTCGTTTACGCCGTACATCTAAGCACAGTCAAGGTGGCGATATCCAGCTTTGAGAGCGTCGAGGACCGCTCTTTTGCACCACCCACTTTCCTCTGTGTTCAAGTCAAGTCAGCATTACAAGTCAGATGGAATCATACAGCATTACCAACCTGCACTCCAGGTACCGTATCCAAGAGACGGGATATTCACCGTCTTCCCACCAGGGGCTTGCATTTGAACATGAGTTGCCAGAGACATCTTGAATTGGAATATTCTTCGAAGTCCCCGTGAATTTAGTGAAGACATGTTGGAATAGATGAAAGCATTTATAATCCTCCACCAATGACGTAAAATAGTACAAAGTTCGTCAACATGCCACTGTCAAATAAATCCAAACCGTCTCTCGTCTCCGGTACTTTTTATGCCGAGGTACCAATCGTCAGCATCCCAAAAGCGTAGCTCTTGCGCCAACATCCTGATAAACCTCTGATAAACCTCTGATAATCCCGACTCTTAAAGTTTCAACACCAAACTTAAATCTCGCACTCACCCAAAGGGTTATCCAGTCGGACATGAGCAAGCTACGCATCCTGTGTCTCCACGGCTTTACGTCAAACGGCAGTGTCCATGCCCACCAATGTCGGCATCTCATCAAAGCCCTCTCCTCAGATTTCGACTTCCTATTCCCAGACGGACCGCATCTCGTCCCCGCCCCGTCACATCTGAATGAAAGTCCTGGGCAAAAGACCTGGACTGAATACGTTGCGGCGAATTCGACATCTGGACATCGTGCTTGGTGGTTTGCACGTGACAGCAGCACTGAAGATACCAATGAGCCTCCTGGGTATCATGGTCTAGAGCAAAGTCTGGTTTACCTGGGAGATATCATCCGAAGAACAGGACCAGTACATGCAATCTGGGGATTCAGTCAGGGAGGATGTTTCGCCGGCATGTTGACCGCACTGCTGTCAGAAAAGCTGCGAGATCATCCATACCGCAAGCACCTTCCCGCGCAGCAAGGCGAGCCGATGGCTGGTATTATGTTTTCTGGGTTTCAAGCGAGGTTTCCTCAGTATGATACCTTATATGCGTCGCTAATTGATGTGCCTTCGATGCACATTATTGGAGAGCAAGACGCAAATGTGACTCCAGAGGCGAGTGAGACGTTGGCGGAATGTTTTCGAGATGCTCAGGTTTTGAGGCATCTGGGCGGGCATAATATTCCAGCTTCCGAGGAGGATCAAGCTGCTATCACTCACTTTTTACACCAGAATGTTCGTACTAGAGACTCCTTCGTTGTGAAGGCCAGAGATACCCAGCAAGTTTGAAGCGGATAAACGTTATTTTCTCTAAACAGATTTTACTGTAGATTCTTTGCTTTCGTACCAACAAATTTGATTTCTGAATTGTAACTTTTCTCAATGTAGCAGGAACGGCGGTTTAGGAACGGACAAGGAAACTTGGACTCCCAACTACCTCAGTAGGTCCCTTCTGGCGAGATAGCATGGATGTGTCCATGGGATAGAAGAGTTAAGGTTGTAATTATAATATGGCGTTGCATCGAGCATCTTCATGTATAACCCAGTACCCACGATATCCTCCTCAACCTTGTGCGCCGTAACGCCATGCCCGTCATATATACCCAGTACAGTTGCAACCGACGCCCATCTATCGTGCATTCATCATACCAACTCATCTCGGTCATCCAGAATCTTTTGCACAGTCGCGTCGCCTCCATAGATTAGTAAAGTACTCCTACCGAAAACTTCAGGCTCCCCGCAATATTCGTCATATCAACCAAACACCCCACCTTCTCGTCATCCACTCCCTTCCTCGCCAAAACCTCCTTGTACGCGACACCTTTCCTCTCCCTCACAATCCTGATGCCTCTACCCGATGCCTCAATACTCCCCGACACTGTTTTAGAATGCAGCGTGCCTTCCCAATTTTGCTGGGTACTTCACTTGCACGCTGGCTGAGTTCGATGAATGAATTGAACGCAGATTACGAAGTGGTTTAACTTTCGCCTCTTCGCGAATATCGACAGTGTAGACGGCTGGCGGCGGGTCGATGGTAGGAGGAATGATGAGGTAGGGGTCGTCATCCCCCACTGAGGAGTAAGGGTCGGGGTACGGGTCCTGATCAGGACTTTCGGAGGCTGGAGAAAGGAGCGAGATGAAGACTGGAGGAAGGACTCGGACGTCAGTGCTTCCGCTGATGGTGTGCGTCTCAAAGACATTGATCAGAGAATCTTGTGCTTTGGGGTGTTTATGCATATCTCCTGTCTCTCCACATTGCAACACAGGAAGACCTGTGATGAGAATGCTGCCCGACGTACTCCTGAAATTGCTCTCGGACCCTATATAGAAGGACCCCATGATGCTTCCGGAGCTGGAGTGCACACGTGTGATGTAGTTTCTGGGTGGCGGAATATAGTTGGAACCATTGGTTGTCAACTGCTCCGTGAGTGGAGCATTGACAGAAATAGAACCAGATGCTGTTTGCACCTCTAAGTCTGCGGGCGCTGGCGCTTCTTTGAGCACGGGTTGCGGAATGACTAGGACTTTAACTTGTCCTGATTGAGAAGAGAGAGCTAGTAAATCCATTAAGGGATAGCTGCCACTGATGTGCCCGGAGACAGTTTCTACCAGAATCCGCCGCGATGAGAAGGGATATGGGGCTCCAGAATCGAGATGTCAGAACTTGTAGCTTCGTGTTCCATCACCTTTTGGGGGAATTCGACATGCCCAGCAATGGTCGTAAATTTAGAGCGCCCGGATACGTTGATCTTGATATCGTCCAGGACTCTAAGAGTAAGACTGATGGACTCGACCAGCAAGCTCGTGAACTCTGCGTCTTCTGGCATCCAGGCCGTGATCTCGACAGAAATACAATGCGGGCCAGGGGTATCGAGTCTAGCATGTCTCGGCGTGCTAACTTTCAAAAGTCGAGAATCCTCGTCCCAATTCCGAATCACCTCGAGACTTGGATTGCTAACATGCACATTCATAGTGAAGTGTGCTCGGTTGCCATGCTCCGAATCCTTGGGCAGACGGCGGAGTCGGATTTCTCCAGCAGTCATGACGTTCAACCTATAACTAGATTCGTCACCGTCGTGAGTTGTCTGTAAGATGTTCAAATCCTGGCCGAGAGGAAACTCATATGCTATCATATCTTTTTGGTATGTTGCCGAAGGGCAGTAAGGCCCCGTGGAATCAATTGGCCTGTCAACAAAGGGAGGCATATCTTCGTCTGGGGTCTTGTGGTGGTCCTTGTTCTATGATCATCAGAAATAGCAAAATTTGCGTTGATAGGTCATAGTGGGAGAAAATAGTAAATCGTGTCACAGCTGCATTCCTCTCCCGTATATCAATCGCTCGAGGATTACAGCCTCCGAACGAGAATTTGAGACCGACATAGGAGATTGATTGTGCTCACCGATGACCCGTGGCCAAACAACGTCACCAACAGAGAAATAGTGGCAGTAAATACAAGGGCCGTAAGCAGAATGTGCTTCAGAAATCTTCGGCAGATAGAAGGCTTGGAACGATGCCTTATCGGTGGTAGTTCTCCTGATAGTGGTGTACTCTCAGTAGCTTCATCACTTGGCCTTCCCATGCTTTCTGGTTGGCGAGTGGGAAGGAGTCCTCTTTCGAGGTGATGTTCTGGGAAGGTGCTGTAGGTTCTATCGCCTGTTGGTGACGTTGGCTCGACAGCTTCTACTGCGGTAGGGGAATATGCTGGGGGCGGTCCTCTCATTAAAGCGCCGTGCTCCGAATATAATTCTCCCGCAGTTCGCCGTGGCGAAGTTGGGGACACGGGGGAAGTATATGATGTGGGAGAAGTAGATGGATTTGCGCTCGAATGGGTTGACGCGTAATTGTCTGGAGGTAGTGATCGAGAGAGTGCGGGGTGTATCGATATCCTCGAGGACCCTCCCGTCCTGTCCTGCGTGCTGGGTGTGGGCATCAAAGTCTTCGGCTCTGGCTTACTCTCTTCAATTGAGGGATCTGGGACCATCGTGTTCCGATATGACCCATTGCCACGATTGAAGTATCCATCAGAAGGACTAAGCTCGTCACTAAACGACTCCACGTCTGAATCGTCTGCGGCATGGAGGCCGTCCGGGTGAGGCATCGTGGGTTCTAATGCTGGTGCCTGGTCAGTGTTGACGTTTGTACCGTGGTATCGCTGCCTAGAGGAACCGACATGTATCGTCTCACCATAAAAACACAAAATGGAGAAGAACTCGCGCCTGGAACTTTCTTGCGACAACTAAGCACGGAGAAATGAAAGAGGTTGATTTAAACCTAATCAGCAGCAGGATGTCATGGTACTGATAGCCTTACGGACTCCGCTTGCAAGACCGCGTAGACAAAGCTAGAACAAAGCTTGATGCGGCATCTCGAGTTGCATATCAGTTGGGAGATAGCCTGTGAGAGGTAGGCGATTGTCTGGGTGGCTGGAGGGGAGGAGAACCATTGGATGGATATATGTTGCGGAAGGCGGGATGAAGGAGGGAAATCCGAGCGGCGTTGAAATAAAAATTCGGAAAGGAATAATGTTTCACCGAAATCATATCCAGAGTTCAAATCGGAATTCGATTTTGAAGAAAATTCTCTGGACAATATTGAAAGCTAATAAACTGCATAAAAGGACCTTCGTATGAGTGCTTGTTTTATAAAACCACATGCCAGTGTCTCTGAGCGCTGCTAAGGTGTGAAAATCAAGCAGAAGGGGGCTCCAGTAGTTGCAAAGAATTGAGTGACCACTCAAATTTTCCACTCACGCACATATCAACGCAACGACTTTTAGCAAGAAAAAAGCACCAGATTCAGATTCTGCGCTGTGAATAGTACTATTCTACTACGTTTCAATTGATTCTGATCACGAATAGACGTTGTGTTTGGTGGCTTGAGATTTAAGTGGTCACTCAATTCTTGCAACCACTGGTGGCCCCCCTAACATGCTTATGTAAACCAACATTTTCCAGCTATTCCACCAGCACTATTTCCCCCACACAAACTCTGCCATGACAATTCAATTTCGACGTTCGGAGAGCCCGGCCCACTCGCATCTCAAAATGCTGGACTTAGATGTAATCTGGGCAGAATCTTTCCGCGATCGGCACACTTGACCCGCCACATTGTGTGATCGAAGATAGATCTGCGGACGCAACCCCAATCAACGCCGAGATGTATCTCACTTCGGGACGAGACGAGCAGAAGTCGAACGAGACGCGAGAGTTCTAATCTCGCCGAATGGCCCGGGAAAGGCCATCGCTTATGCACTCTAGAAACGGAGTTTATCTGATCGTATGAAGCTGGAGCTTTGACGCTTCGAGCATCTTTTGAGGCGTATACATCAAGGCCATTGGGCGCCAGAGACACTTGTCGTGGGTTGTGGGTACATATTGGAACGCCTCCGGGATAACACTGCCTGCTGCGTCGCTGTATTGCCTTCACAAGACATGAAAAACGCATCGAGAACAGCCTGGTTTTTTGCCAATTCTCACACAGATGCTCTTTTCTTGCAATTTGAGGCTGTTGCAGTCGTCAAGAGAAATGGAAAGTGTCCATCGAACCTCGCTTCGATTTGAGACTCTCCCCAGCCACAATTTCGGTTCTTTCTCAAATTTTCTTTTTGAAAGTACTTCTTTTCAGTCAAGTAAGACTTATCGAGTACCGACAAAAGCTGAAGGACTTAATTCGAAAGAAATTAAGGTCCTCATGATCACTTGGAATCGTTGGCGAGAAACCCGTGGTGTATGTCTTGTCTGCAAGAGACTCCTTCATAGTTCTGCATAATTGGCGGGTGATCAAGCTGCAGAAAATACTTGGATGTCTACGATAGGATACACATCAAGTACTGTGGAGATCGTGGAGATCGGTGGCAGTATGAGACATGGTACAGGGGAGTTGTCCGCACCTGTGTATCGTAGACATTGTTTTCGGGCTGAAGTACAGCAGTACCTGTGCAACATCCATAGGATATCAAGCGATTTCTTTTAGTACAAGTGTAAGACAAGTTCTATGATGCCGTAGAGTATAGTCAAAGCAGGGACAAGCCGGACGAAGACATAATAAGAGTCAAGTGAACTTTTCTGCTTTCTCGACCTGCCTCCTGTCCTAAGTTTTTCTAAGCACTATTTTCCCGCGAACCGCTTTTTGACGAGCTGAAAATCTCTCTCAAAGTCAAAATGGACTTCGGAGGAGATGGCGGGGAGGCAACCTTCGATTCCGGGGCGACAATGGACGCTACCGCAGTTGTCACAACCGTGAGCGATGGTCTGGGTGTTGGCTCTACTGCTGATCACAGCAGCGAAATTGGACCCCACTCAACCTCTATCCTTGATGAAAAGAAAGCGAAAAGCGAGGCTGCAGCGGCAGAGGAGCAGCATCCTCTTCCTGAGATCAAAGAAGAAACAGCGAGTGCGACCCCTATCCCCAAGCCATCTCTGGTGCCCGACATACCCATTCATGCACCAATCACCCCTATTACAATATCGGAGGAAGGGAAAGAAAAAATCACAATTCCGGCTGTTGTCGTGGAAGCAGAGCCTACGCCTGCTGATGCCAGCTCCGAGCATCGATCATCTACTCGCAGATGGAAGTTTGCCGATGCACGATGGGGAAAGGTCAAATCTATGGGAGCAGACCTCCATCTTCCACCTGTCGATATGTCGAGGATGAAGATGCCGCCTGTTGATATGTCGAAAGTGAAGATACCAAATGTTGATATCAATGTCGACGGGTATTTCGTGAGTATTCCTTGAAGATGGGAGATGCTTGGTGGAGCCTCTGACCTCCTATAGGTTGGTCCAAGAGATATGGAGACACATTCAAAATGGCCGAATTTCATGCGTCTCCACGGGAGTATCACACCTAGAATGCTATTACCTATGTTCATTCTCTTCTTTTGGTCGATTATTATCACTGCAATTTCTAGCCATAAAAAGCCACGTTCGTCAATCCTCGAAGATCCTTCATACGTCTTTTGTGGCCTTAGTAGCTAACTTATTGGCACATACCAGTTGGTGTGTCCAGCGTCCTGCTTACGATTCTCGGTTTCGTTGTGGGTCTGTCGCTCAACTTTCGAGGCAAGACTGCTTATGAACGGTACCTAAAAGCCTAGAAATAATGCTCCGTGAATCCTTCTGACTTTCCTCTCAGTTACATGGAAGGACGTAAAGCTTGGGGCAGCTTCTTGGTTCAGTCCCGTAATCTTGCTCGATATATCTGGGTACATATAAAAGAACGCCCAGGTGACGTTGGCAAGGAGGATCTTATGGCCAAGATGTAAGCTCCTTTGGTTACATCACATCCCAAGCTCTAATACTTTGATCTGCAGTTCGGCCATCAATCTCATCTACGCTTTTGTTGTTGCTGAGAAGCATCGACTCCGGTTCGAGCCTTATACCTTCTACGAGGATCTCGACAGCGTGGTTGGCCATCTTGATACGTTTGCCAAGGCAGCAGATCACCCAGGCCTGCACGTACCTCAGCCAAAGAAGAACCGCTGGAAAGAAGCAGGCGAGTATATGGGTCTAAATATTGCGACAGATAATCCCCGGAAGGAGCTCAAGCGAGCCATCAAGCCTGTGGGCAATCTGCCGTATGAAGTTTTACTCGACCTAAGTGCGTACTTTGAAATGTCAATAAACAACGGCACAATGTCCAGCACGATCATATACGGACAAATCTGTATGTGCTCCTTACACTCAGAACTTTATTTTGCTGATATTTGCAGTGAACGCAATGGCAGCAATCACAGACACTATGGCTCAAGCCGACAGAGTCCTCTCCACGCCTCTCCCTCTTGGATACAGCACCCTCATCTCCCAAATTGTCGTCCTCTACGTCTACCTCCTCCCTTTCCAACTCTACTCCACATTCGGCTGGAACACGATTCCCGCCACCATGGCTGCTGGCTACATTATCCTTGGTCTCGAAGCCATGGGTAACGAGCTCGAGAATCCCTTCGGTAACAATGTGAATGATCTCCCGTTGGATCAATTCTGCAACGAGCTGCGAAAGGATCTCGACGTCGTCATGAGCACATATCGCGCAGACGGCCACTTTGTGGACCTGATGAAGAACAGCGAGAGAACCAATAAAGTGCTGTGGCCGCTAAGCCAAAGTCCTTCGGGAGACTGGGGCAAGAGAAGCACAGAAGAGATCAGACAAGCGTTAAGAGCGAAGGTTGTGGTTGGAGAGACCCAGAGGTTGAGTGAGGATCAACCAATAGCGGAACCAGTTGTGACGGAGACAGAGCTTTATACAGTCTGATGGCAGCGCTTTGAGGGCAAGAGATGAGGTTTACAGGTCTAGTTTAGCATATACTTCAATGTTCACAACTATTTCTCATCACAAGCTGAGCTTCCGAGGCGGGATATGGAACGGAAGATCGTATCAAGAATTCAACGCTTTGGTCGCCAAGTATCTGGGTATCTCAGGTCTCTACGTGCAATATTTCAGATATACCACAGTTTAATGGGTGGTCAATACTTGACATGGTCCGCCAGCGCTGGGAGGTACCAAGGTGCGATATCGCTAGCGAGCGCTTACTGGAGCTCAAAATCTCTTTTTGGCACTCACAAAACAGCTCGCACATAAACAACTTTCAGCCCAAAGTAATCACTAATCGATTGTCATCCCGTCAGAGTTTCTCAAACCTTGCGATGAATCCTTCAAGTCATCTCTGGAGCACTTGATGAGCAAAATCATGAGTCGCATACACGTCCTTGGGGTTGGCAACCTCGGGCGTCTCTTCGCTCACGCTCTGTGCAAGAAGCCCAATCCTCCACCGATCACACTCCTCTTACACCGCTCAAGTCTACTCTCAGAGTGGGAGGACGCTGGACGAAAAATCGAGATTACGACGAACGGCGTCGTGTCGTCGTCATCCGAATTTGACATCGAGCTCGTGAACCCCGCATCAGAGTCCAATGCAGAAACAGAAAAGACCATCGAGAATCTTATCATAGCCACCAAGACGTTGAATACCGTCAAAGCGCTTTCATCTATTAAGCATAGACTTGGGCCAACATCCACAATTCTCTTCACGCAAAATGGCATGGGAACAATGGAAGAGGTCACGAGATCTGTCTTCTCAGACCCTTCTACGCGTCCCAACTACCTGGCCAGCATCACTTCTCACGGTGTATACTCACTCGGCCCCTTTCGTTCTGTACATGCTGGGCTGGCAAATGTCACTATCGGTCGTGTTACAGTTCCGGGGTCATTGTCCAAAGACACTTCAACTTCAACGTACTTGATAGACCAAGTCGTCAATGGACCAATCCTCAATGCTAAAGAAGTTACCTCCGAAGAGCTTGTCTGTCTACAATTGGAAAAACTGGTCATTAATTCTATGATCAACCCCCTGACTGTAATTTTTAACTGTCAGAACGGGGAACTCCTCACTCGAGGCCCCGTGGTTCGAGTCATGCGGCACATGCTTTTAGAAGCATCTCAGGTTCTGCAGTCATTACCTGGACTCCGGAAAGATGACCATACGCCTGAACGGTTTTCAACCCAGTGCCTAGAAGAGCTAGTTTTAGATGTCGCAAAGAAGACTGCGAAGAACACAAGTTCCATGCTCCAAGATTTCCGGGGTGGGAGGCAAACAGAAATAGATTACATCAACGGATGGTTTGTGAAGAAGGGAAAGGAGATGGGTATCAGTGTGGAATGGAATGAAAACGTAGTTCGAATGGTGAAAGAAGGAGTAGTGATCACGGATCAAGATACCGAGGAGTATTTTGAGCCGTATGGGCTGCCCAAGAGTTGGCTTGCAAAATTCTTTCTGCTCTTCTGATAACGGACTCCATATAATATGTACAACACTGTCCCGTCCTTGGCAAGAGCTTTCCCTTTCCGAGCCCTCGGCTGTAGCTGGTTCTTTATTTCGACTTTTGACTAGGTGTGACTGCGAATGTGGGCCGTACGTATCTGCGAAGAAGCATCAGCACTGATCGTTTGGGAAGGAAGAAAAAGAGCGTACCTGTCTGAGTTATAGGGACTCGTCGAGCTGCCCAGAAGCT
Organism: Cairneyella variabilis; assembly: GCA_001625345.1. Classification (NCBI taxonomy): domain Eukaryota; kingdom Fungi; phylum Ascomycota; class Leotiomycetes; order Helotiales; genus Cairneyella; species Cairneyella variabilis. The sequence continues at coordinate 19,200 of AYLM01000901.1, forward strand.
CCTTCTCTCTTGCCTGATCCGCCAAATGTCTCCGCACCAAGTCCCGGTCCTCCTCAGCCGTTAACAAGGGGATGAGGTGAATTCTCGACCACATCTTCTCGCGTGCGAGCTCACTATACCAGACGTCAGCTCCCGTCATGTGCATACCCAGTACCAGAATGCAAATCGCAGAAGAGGTGTTCGTAGGGTCATACTTCTGCTCTCTGATTCCCTTTCCAACCTTCCAGAATCCAAATGTAACGACACCTGCAACCGCAAAGAGCATAAGACCCGGTCGAAATCCTCGTGCGGGAAGGTTTCTCTGTTCAGTCAATTCGTTAGCCAGCCATTCCGAACTCTCACGTTAACGACTGTGTTCCTCCTGTCCCGCTCGTTCTTCCAGTTTCTCGCAGCAGTGGATTCGAATCATCCGCATTTGCAACTCTCCAGCTCTTCCCCATCAACAGCAATCCAAAGTCCTCTTGCTCATCCCTGAATCGTGGTCCCTTCTGGATCATGCGTCGCAGATAGCTGGCCCAGTCTTGTCTCGGGAGTAATGGGAGTAATCTCACCTTATATTGAACAGGCTCATAGCCTCCCACGGGAGGCAAATCTTGAGGCATGATTGTGCGTATCGTGCTGTCGCAATTGCATTCGAAACCCCAGTCTCGAGCGATCGAGGTTGGCTGTTCGGATCGAGCTTCAATCGCACTAATCCCAAAGCGGGCTTAGTTGGCACTGCTGCATTCAGAGCACTTACCTTCCAACCTCACCCAAAAGATTCGTTGGCCGAGTCTCTGAAACTTTCTATATTTCTGTCCATGGCCATAATTAGTAACCAAGGAGCAGTGACTTGATTGAAATTTTAGACCCGATTGTGCTTTCTTATGGTCTGGTCGGATTTCGCGTTACTGAAGCCGTTCTCAATAAGCTTTCTCGATAACTTGGATAACGTTAATATTGCAATCACAGCCTCTCAAATCATTCTCAAAGTCGTGTGCAGAGGATTTGTTTATTTGGACTCATACAATAATCAAAGCATCCATCCCAAATGCGCTCACATACGCCCCTGCTATGCTATGATAACGGCAAAGATCCGAGCACCCATCGCGAGTTCCCGTCCCATCCCAACCAGCAAGAGGAAATATGTACGCCGTTCACCCATCCAGTCATCAATCCGTAAAGAGATTTGTGAACGCCAACCCATCCAACCATGCTAGTGCCAGTTGGGTATGCAAGAAGCGCCGCTCAGCCTCCGTAACCTCAAATCGTAAAAGCAAAAACTATGGAACAAGAAGAGAAGTTTTTGTTCGTGGTCGAGAAAGGTATTGGGGTGAGAGCAAGCATTTAGCCAGTGCCTGCGCCACCGTTCAAAGCCTCCTGCTGCTCCCTATCAAACTCCGCCTCCATCTCAGCTTCCAACTCTGCCTCCAAGTCCGCGAAGTCATCATCATCTTCGAATCCTTGGCTAGTAGCTCCCTCGTCCCCATCAGTCATACCAGGAGTAGGTAGACTGTTCTCAGATAACGTGCTGTTGGGTGTCTTAACAGTCTTCAGTCCCGTGGACCTTGAGTTTGCGGTACGTTGTCTCTTCGTCAAACTGCTCTCCTCATCACTATCATCCTCATTTTCACCCGCAAGATCACCGTGCTTTCGCTTCTCCCCCCTCGCGACGTCTCTATTACTTCCCCTACTGCGAATGCTAACATCAGAAATGACACTTCCTGTATCACTGTCGTTTTCTGAGTCATCCACGTCGGAGCCTAAGAAGTCCTCTAACTCGTCATCGACGGTTCCCCAGTCAAAGGTTTTAAGATCATCGATAGGTGAATGGCCTTCTTCGATTTCACTAGGCATAACACCCTCCTCGTCGGCCGTAACTTCCTGGCTTGCTGATAAGGTGCTATCTTCATCGTCGCTACCGGTATCTTCGGAGTCATCATCGGACTCATGAACAGAGGATGCGGCGCTGGAGTTGAAATTCTCGTCGCGTACCCGATCGGATTCGTGTATTTGTACCTGGTCTATGAGCTGGTGTAAATCGTGACTGAGAGATGGTGACTTTACAAGATAAGGTGTTTCATCCTCCTTCTCCCATTTGCTCATCGAGTTGACCAGCCATTGCTGATTGACGATCTTGATGTGGGGATACTTTGCTGCCTGTCGGACTTTGTGAGTGCGAGTTCGGCTGGTCGAAGCCACAAGATGAGTGACTTTTCTGTTGACTTTCGTTTGGATAACAGCACCAAAACTAGCCGCTTGTAACCCAATCTCAGTTCTAAGGTGAGCAACCCAGTTAGAGCCCACTCCAAAGTAAAGAAGTAAATAAAGCATGAGGTCTTGATTGCTAGAAACATTAGGAGAAACTTCTTCAAAATACCTCATAATATCAGCCTGCAATGGCACCAAACCTGACATGACTATGGTGCAGCCTGCCAAAGTTCTTGACCTGTTCATGGTAAGCGAGAACGCTGAAAACGCGTCGGGGAGCACGTACTTGAGGCGTGGCATCACCCAGCCAATATCAGGAACGATCTTCAAGTCCGCAGCATCTTCCTTGAAAGACATCTTTTTGTTGTGACCAGGTTTCAGTTGCGCAACCCGACCTCCATGAGCATTAACGAGGGCTGAGTCATACTCGTCGTAGAATGCCTTGTGTAGTTGAGTCAAGTGCTTTTCTAGATAGGTGAGTTCAACGTCGTCATCCTTGAGTAAGTTGTGTCGATGATGAGGGTGTTCTGCAGGTCCGTCGCCATTCTTTGAGTCGTCTAGCATGGTCGATACCTCCTCTTCGTCTTCCTTGTCGAGCTTCTCTTGCATGTGCAACAGGGGCCGATCGGCTAATTGTTTCTCCAGAAGTTTTTCTTGTTCGGCAGCTTGCTCTTGTCTCAAAGCTTGGTCATCTCCACCCCCCATTCTGACGAGTTCTTCTAACGCGCTGACCCGCTTGCCATCGTCATCCTCGACCTTCTCAATTGTTTTATCTGCTTCAGAGGTCTTATTCCCGTTGTCTCCTTCAGTAGACGCGTCGACCTTCTCTGTCGATTCGTCCTCAACGTTTTTCTTCTTCGGTGCAGGCTCCTTCGGAAGCTCATCCTCTCGCTTAGGCAAGAAGCTCGAGTTGATGTCTCCAATTCCGAGGAAAAAGTCATAGGGGACGACTTTGATCAAGTTTGGTCGATTCTTGGGCCAGACATCCGCACGATCATCGATAATAACTACCATCTTCGTGTCCACCGGGAAAAGTCGCGCCAGACTCTTAGTGGTAATGCTTCCATTTTCGTCGCGGCTGATAATCCGGTCTCCGAATAATTTCTTATCTGGGTCGACAATCTTTGCGATATTCGTCGCGTACGCTCGAGTACCCATGGTGTACACGTGTAATTCATACATCTCCGAGATCTTGTTCAAGAAGTCCTTGAGTCCAGGTCGCATCTTGATATAGTACCAGCATCCTGAAGCCAGGCCGCGTGGTCCATCGTCGTTCAATTGAAATGATTTCACATCCCTGACAGCCTCATAGTTGGGGGAAGTCGGATCGCGTTGCCATTCTCCAACAGTGGGTTCGATGCAGGCATGGATGATGGTTTGATCCAAATCCACTACCAAGGAAAGCTTTCTATGCTTCAATAGTCGGCGCTGCAATGTCTCCTCAGCTTTGTTTGCTTCATGTTCACTGACTTTGAGGGCGACTTGGTCGTGAATCATGTTGATCTGCGCTCGCTTGGTATCGTCCGATGAGCTGGCCCAGTTCATCTCCGTCATATCCTTTCCGCATATGCCACAAAGGCCTTGGAATTGAATTGAATGCGAGCATGCTTCCTCAATGTCGATGAAAGGCACGTCCTTCTCGACCACCATTCCCTCACGTATCTTCCACTGGTTAATGGTACCCTCTGTGGGACTATCCCAGTCAGCAATGAGGCTCTTCTCTTCCTCCCATTGCTCTCCGAATGGATCGCCAACTGTTTGCGTAAACTTGAACGTGTATTGCAAGATGGATTCTTGCTTCTGAATCTCCTCACCGGGAGCTTTGAGAATCTTGTTGATGGTGATGGGGTATTTGAGGTCTCTGCCTAAGCTTAGTAGCTTTCCCATCTTGTTGTCCTCCTGCAATGTGGCGCGTTTCTTGTGATCATGCGGTTTTAATTGGTTTCGATCTGCGAATGAGAAAGTGTTAGTGAATGGAAGACGGGAGGGGAAAGGATGAAGCGCGAAATATCGTGGACTTGGGCAAGGTGGGCAGTTCTACGAGTGGTCAAGGGACTTGAGGCACATCGAAAGAGCTTGCGCAATCTTCAAGCACGCACAATACGGCATCTACAAATAGTTGGAAGACCTACGATCTCAATTTGAGCTTTTTGAAAGCTCTCATAGATGTCGCATGGGGTACAGCTGTATGTCTTGTGCATTGCCCAAAATTTCTCCGAGACAGTTGAGATTCACCTTTGCTGGCCTCAAATTGAGTTTCTGGACATTGGCAGATGAGATGAATTGCCAATAGGTCCCGAAATGTGATGCCGGGAGCAACGCGATTGTCGGAGGCAGCAATATGGGCAAGTAAATATTGAAGTCGGGTACGGCTTTATCGCTAGTCGGAAGGCGATTGCGTTCTGAGGTGTTGTGTCTTGCCGTAGCGCGTCTGGGGAGACCTCTCTGCGAGTGAAAAAGAGCGAAGGGCAGCACTTTAAATAAGAGTGCCTGGAAGGGATGCGTTCTGATAGGTGTATAACCGAAACAGACAGACGGGTAGGGGTCTTTGATTGGCTGCAGCAAATGACCCGATAATGGGTCACGTTTTTATGAGAGTTGAGAAATGTTGCGGTGCTCAGCCGGCATGCATCACGTAGTCATGCCATATCAAACATCTCACCACTGGGAATCTGCCGTACTCGGCATCTTCACTCGCAAGATGATTTATCGGAACTTGGAAGTCGAAACTTATCTTCTGCCTCGTAAGGCGGAAACGTCGAGTCCAAGACTTTGGTAGGCAAGCAGGCGATGCAGGTAGCGAGCAAATTACGACCAGTCATTTCGCCCCTACACCGCTTCCAAAGATCCGATTCTGAGTTCAAAAGAATGACTTTGACATAGAAACTCATTGTCTAGCAATTGCACGCTCTACTTAGACTCATATGTATTCTCAAGTCCTACTCTTGTCACTAGCTTGAGTCACCTTCACCAAGCGAGCCGTTGTCCTACAAGTTCGGCAGTGGTGGCTGGAGATGGCTCCGTATTGTAACACAAGCCGCTCTGTACTCCGTGTTTGAGAGACCCTGGCGGCAATTTCAATGGTTGACCTACGTAGAAAACCCCATATTGTGACGAAATTGTGGCGTGTGCTCCTGTTGATCGCACGCCTCTACACGTGGGCAACTTCGCTTAGTTTTCCCCAAAGCCCTCTGTTGCGAAGGCTGCCCCTTTTGGCCGCTTTGCGCTGCCATTGGCTGGCAGGAGGCCGGGCCAGCCTAATTAGGACCAAATGGACTGTTTCTCAAGACCTTACTCTCTAGCTATTCACTGCTAAATGTAACCTGACAACAGCCGCAATCTCTCTAAAATGTTGACACGACGAAGCATTCGGAAGAGCTCTATTAGAGTTGCATATAATGTAGTCACCATCTACCGTCGCAATGCCATGCAATGCAAGAAGTCTACGCCCAAGTCTCGACCATCCCAGCCATAATTACCAAAACAAGGCCCAAGTCTCTGGGTACACATTGTCCTCTCGTTATATTATATGTATGAGTTCCAAATCCAAGCCATTCCTCTGACTCCTATACGCACGTTCAATGCCAAGAATCTATAAAACACAAGGTTCATGCGATAGTACTATGTGGCAGCACTAGTTGCCATGGTCTCCTTCCCCACAAACGCCTTGCTCCCGTCTGATTTGGTAGCTAATGTTCCGCTCTGCGCCATAGTCTCCCATTGGTGAATCCGACTCACCAAGCCAGGATCATGCTCATCGCCAATAAAAGTCCAGCTCTCTTCCGAGTCTTCTAGAGTGTCATCCGCTGTCTTTCCGCTCCGGCCTTTGATTAACGACTTGGCATATTCGAGGTCTCGATATATTGACTGGATCGCTGTATCAACGCCGTTCTCCTGAATTACGTTAGCATTTTGGCTTAGGTATTTTGAGACCGAATATTACCTTTCTAATCGTCTCGCCCAACACTTTTGCTTTGATGATCATTCTCTGGCTGTTGCAAGCCTCCCATAGAGCGCGTGCAAAGACACTGACATTGAGCTTCCTCAAGTGAATGCCCACGCCCAAATCCTCAACTCGAGAGCCAGAGAAGTACTGATCTCCGAAGAAGGGTTTGATAATCGTGGGTAGACCAGCTCTCAAACTTGCTCCTGTCGTACCAGCGCCTCCATGATGAGCTGCTGCGTCGATCTGTGTGAAGAGCCAATCGTGTGGGGCGGACTTGATTTGAAGAATCTCGGGAGGAAGAGGAGCTTCGACCTCATGTGCGTCTTTCTTGTCAAGTCGGTCAGACCAGCCTTTGGAGAGAATGCATCTGACATCAGCTTTGAGGACGGATTTCACGATGGTGTTCGTCAAGGCAGCAGAGTCATTGACTATAATCGATCCGAAACCAATGTAGACCAGTTTCTTCCCGTCGGCTCGAGCTTTCTTAATGAAGCCTGTCAGTTCTTTTGGTGGAGTCCAATTAGTGCCTTCATCTAGAAACCAGTATCCTGTCACTCGGATCCAGTCGCTGTAGTCAAGTGGTGGTACAACTACAGATGGACTAAAGTTGTACAGGAATGGCACCTTGTTGGGCTGCATCTTTTCCAGATTCGTGGCCTGCAATCCAAGCTCCCTCTTTCTCCATCTATTGACTTGACCAGCAATGCCCTTCCAGAACACATTGTCAAACATGACATATGTGATGTAATTGTACGCACCACCCATCTTGTGTTCTGGAACTGCAAATGCATGCGGATAGGCTCTGGTCCTAGTCCATGGCATGGAAAAAGCTCGGAAGTAGGGAATCTTCAGCGCCTCGGCAATGTGGATCCCACCCATGGCACTTGGGCTTTCGATCAGAATGTCGGTATCCTGGCAAGCTTTCCAACCTGATGACAGGAGCTGGTCGATCCAAGCTCGGAAGTTGGTCGTTGCTTCCTTCAAGAATGAATACGTGAACATGCCATTTTCGATGCAGATTCGCATTAGCTCAGCTGGATCACCCTCCACTGGCGCAAATGCAATCCCATGGCTTTCTACCCAGCCCTTGAACTCAAGATGTGTAGCAATCCTCGGACGATGGCCCTCGCGGAGCAGCCCCTTACAGAGAGCGATGTATGGTTGGACATCTCCGCGGGATCCGATGGTCAAGCAAGTTATGCGAAGTGACTCCGTAGGCTTGAAATTCAGGATTGAGGCTCGAGGATCGTCGAATAGTATCGGATGTACTTCGTTCTTAATGTCTTCGACCGTCTTTGGCATCTTCACCTCATGGTCGGCATATCCTTGATTCCGAGCCCGTTGAAGCGCTCTGTGTTCAGCACTTGCATTTTCCGCACTTTCCTTCTCCTCCATTGTTAGTAATCCAGACTCCTTAAGATACCTCATTGTTTCCAAGTTTTGGTGAAGAGTTATAGCACAGTCATCCCGCAGGTCCGACTGGCTGAACTCGAAGAACAACTCCTCGTGACCTCTGATAACAACGACCAATCCTGAATATCCAAAGCGGAAGCCCTTCTCCTTGTCGACGTTCTCGATATCTTTGAGTGGCAGGATGAGCTTGGTTCGTGTGCCAGGTAATAAGCTGCGAAAGCAGAAAGAACGATCGCTAATGTATATCTTGCCATACAAGGGTAGGACTCGATGGAGGAACCCAAAGTACGCCGCTTGTAGCTTCTCGGTGGCGGGAAGAGCGAAATGTTCCCGGAAGCGGTCTCCAGATATAGCTGTCTGCTCATCATCGGGGTCTTCGTACATCCCATCGTCTGGAGTAATGCCTTGAGGTTCGTCGTAGTGCTTCTTACCACCTTTCCACATCCCTGAGACCTTCTCCACGTATCCCATCGACTCCGTTGCGAACAGATTGCTCATACGTTTGGAATGTCTGTTGAGATATCCGGCAAAGCCTGCGGCCCGTTGTAGAGGATAAGACCCGGCTTTAACAAGGCTTTGTAAAGTTGGCGCGGACGAGGAAGGCTCAACTTGCCCAGCATTTGACCCTTCCACAGAGCCAGTTGAGTCAATATGTCGTGGTTTGGATGGAGCGCTGCCGATATTGATTGTGTTACGGGACGGTGAATCAGATCGCGGAGCATTGCTCAGTATTGGCTCTTGATCGCGCCTTCGCGCTGCTGAGGAGGAACGTTGAATCGTCGGCGACAGGAAAACGTCGGAACCCCTTAAAATTTGGCTAGCCGAAGCTTGACTCTCATCGCTTGCTGAAGGCAAAGCGCCAGATGAGCCCGGTTCCTCCAAAGAGTGCACGTATGAATCAGTCGAGCCTTGCTTTTCAGATGGTCTTTGTTCTTCAAGGTCGTCTAATCGATTTCTGCTCGAACTTCTTCGACTCGTACTTACGCTCCGAGAGCCACCACCGTCCATGTTCAGCCTATTCATGTCCATGCTTCGCCGACCGAAGTTTTTCAGGTCCATACTTCGGCGATACGCATCAGAGCTTTGGCGGGTGATATCAACACTGGCACGCGGACTCGTAGCAGCACCGATGGGCGACAAAGTTGCTTTGACGCTCTCTTCCAATGGAGGTACCGTGGTTTGAATTGGGGGAGGGGGCATCGGCCGGTCTCTCGTGGCTTGCATAGAGGTTCGTTTTGATGTAGGCCCGCTACCTTTGGGACTTTGAGTTCCGTCTGTAGGAGTCGGCGGAACGAGCATGTGGTCGGGGATCTGTTGGGCCGTGGTGTCTTCCACGAGAATTCGCAAAACATTCAGGGCTTCCTTCCCGAAACTAAAGAAGGAAAAGAAGTACTAAAGAATGATGAGTTTCAGGGCCCTAAAAACGGAATTGAGAAGTTCCTTACCTCATCTATTGCGTAGGTCTCGTCGTTATCAATGACTCTGATCTTGCAAGTTTCTGCAAAATCGATGATCTGGCTGTCTTCTATATCGATGATGTTTTCGATTGGTAAAGAAATCTTCACGCTGTCGCCATCATTGTGGGAGCGGAAGATGATCTTTTGTAAAGCCTTGACCCACTCTTTGGCACTCGGTATACTATCGGCCTTGAAGTTGTATTTCCGCTGGTGTGTAACAACAGTGAAGTGTGTCGCGTCCTTGCCTTTCTCCTTGTCTACAACATTTGCGGATATGCCATACCGCAGGTCAATATTGCCGCTGGGAAAGTATAGGTCCGAGGGATCCGAGTAGTAGGATAGCACATCTCCTTTCAGCCGGAACCAATATCTATTATATTTGGGATTTCGTCGACCGGACTTCGAGAGGTACCCGGACTTGACAACTTCGTTCTAAAAGAGTTTAGCAAAGGTATTTGACAAAAGTTAACTACTTGGGTACCTACCGATTTCTTAGGAAGGTAGGCATAAAAGCAAATGTGCTTGGTAGTGATGTACATATAACCCTGAAGTAGGACGCTCTTCAGCAGCCAGCATGGGTATTCTATTCCCCGTCAGCACTTCCCTCTTTGACCGGAGTTTTTGGCATCTCATACCTTCTATCACGTCCTCGGCCTTCTCAAACTCAAATATCTCCATGAGCCTCTGCGCTAAACTGCTTGATGAGCCACTATCATCTAATGCCGAGGGAACATTGCCGGTACGAGGCATATCGAAGCTTGGCCGCATGGACATCTCAGCCTGAGCCTCCAACATCCGGCTCATTACCATTGTGTTTCTCATCGGCTTTCGAGGCTCTTGAATCTCAGGAAGTTTGGGTTCTGAGGAGTGTTCGGGAGTTGGAGGACCAGACCACTTTGACGGGGACTTCGACTTCGACCGCGATCCAAGCCCAGATAACGACCGTATGAGCTTGTTCTCTGAGAATTTCCGTCGATGATCCCTTGCCTTTGGGGCCGTAGTTGCCCTCCTCGTCTTGTCCACCCGCAGAGACTCGCCGGAACTTTGGGACGAGGGTTCGGCGGGCTCATCTTCCTCGTCGCTGGATTGCCCATCGAAACGAGCATTGAAATCGGCTTTAGATCCTGCTGCAGCAATCATGCCAAAGACTGACTGGTTCATGTATGCGTTCGCACCATGCATGGCAGTGCAATCCTCGTCCGCATCGTCGCCATCTCGAAAACGCTCAGGAATCTCCATGGTAGCATGGTGTCCCTCCTTCCTCTTCTTTGTCAACTTGCGCGCAACGCGCTTCTTCAGCTCCTCCTCTGGCGCCATGGTGAGTCGTCGTGCTGGTGACGCAAAAACACGTCGAGGCCCAGAAGCTCTAGGTTGTCAGGCAGACTCGGCGAAGGGGAGTGTCTTCGCGTCGCTCGCTATCGATAAGATTGTTTGGGCACCGGAATCAATAACCTTAAAAAGCCGCGAGGATCACATGCGAGCAAGACATCGCTCTAGGATTGGGACATTCTGATCAGAAGATGCACCCAGAGTGAGAAGGGTCAAGAGACAAGGTGAAAAAGGAGCACGGTCAAAGCGAATCACCAATAGCGGTTCTCAGTGAGGTTACTGCGGATTTTGGACTGAGCGAACGGACAAGGAAGTCTCCAGGATTTCCCAACGCTACTTCACTAGGTCCGCGAGCGTTCTATGGCTCAACCTAGACGGCCGGTCCCTAGCTGCATCCGTCAGGCCACATGGGAGAAAATGTATTCGGAAGAATGATAAGCTTCGGTCTCCGAGCACGCGGGTTCAGGACTGCGAGTGAGAACAAGGGGAACGGTTTAAGAAATTCTTTGATGGCTTTCATTATTCATGACATCACCCGGATACTACCGAAGAGCTCAAGTATTTTCGCCTCCGCCCTTCCGAGACGTGGTGAATCACGGGAACACTGCGTTAGAGTGATCCAACGAGATCTTCCATCTCCAGCCCACCTGCACCGTCTGTACTCGGTAGGGTCATTACTAGGCCCCTGAAACGCCACCAAATCAAGGCTGCAGCCTCCTGCCTGATACATTTCTATCCTGTACAATCAATACAAAAGCTCGACCAAACAAACCCTGCCCTTACTCATACACTCTTGCTCACATCCAGAGGCAAAGCTTTCCACTAGCAGTCCCAGCCGCAACCCAGTCCCTAGTCGGGTGGAACTGTGCAACGGCCGGAACAGCAGTGATTCCGTCCCCGTCCAGTTGTGCAAGTTGCTCTCCATCAGCGCTGTAAACATCCACGAATCGGTTCATGTTTCCAATCACGAGCTTCTGAATACCATCTTCCGGCATCTCCTGCCATTGTGGCTTCAGAATAGTCACCCATCGGCCGGTCTGATTGTTGTGCTTGATGATGGACGTAGGTTCCATAGCGTCACTATCAAGATCATGACCAACTTTGTAAGTCCCGGCATCTGGAAATGAGTAGATCTTGATAGTATCATCATAAGAAGTCGTTGCAACATGACCTGCGGCTGACCAAGATGCATGTGAGACAGAGAGCCTTGACTGATGCTCGCCCATGAGGGCGGGTATTCTTGATTCACCTTTACCCTTCACGCTCCGTAAATCCCAAATCTTCAAGTATCTGTCCAGAGATGCGGTAGCTGCGAGGTGAGGATATAATGGGTGCAGAGAGAAACCGCCGATCTTCTTGTCTGTGAGCTGCCAGATTTCGGTGTCCGCAGGAGTACGCATATCGTGTCTACCGAAAGATCCTTCCAGAGTCGAGAAGTACAGGATATTCTGATCCGTCTTAGGAATAGCAATGCAGGAAATTGGCATGTCCTCATCCACAGAAGATGGTGCAAATACTTCAACAGATTTTCCGGTCTGAAGATCGAATTTCCGAACAGACGAGTCATATGATGAGGAGTACAAGTTGCCATCAGCGGGAAATATAAAGGATGTGATGGTTCTTGAGTGAAGCTTCAGAGCGGTTATAGCGGGTTCTGGCACGTCTGGCTCTTCCTCATCGTCACCGTTGTCTTCAGCCTTGACTTCTGGGCCGGTTTGAGACGCATCAAATATTCCCAAATTTCCCAGCTTGTCTCCAGCAAAGATGAGGGCCTTCTCAGGAGAGGGATGGAAGCCGAGAGAATAGATTCGCTCCGGCGTAACCTTGATTTCTGAAAGGAGTCAGTATATAACTTTCAGCATGAATGAAGATACCTACGATTGGGCTCATATGCATCATACAACTCCAGACCACCCATTCGCTTTCTCAAAGCCTTCAATCCTTCATCGGTGGTCTCCTTCACATCGTCCTCCGTGAAGGTCCTAAGGTAAGGTTGAGCTCCCCTCATGACCCCAGAGAGGAAATTGTTGTCCTTGTTCCATTTCTTTCCATCCACAACCATGTCATCGAAGCTGAGGTCTCCGGAAACACGTAATTTCTTGGCCTTTGCCTGTTCCTTCGCGAATTCATATTCAACCTCGGCCTTTCGCTTTGCTGTCTCGCTGTCGGCTTCTAAGCCTGCAAGTCGTGAGCTTGTTCGCGTTGGTCGAGGCTCTTCTCTCTTCAATTTCGTGGGTGTGGTCTTCTTTCGAGTAGCAGTTGCCTTGGGACGTTCAACCGCCTTGGGGATCATCTTCTCGGAGGCCGTACTGAGGTCTTTCAATATGGCCTGGTTGGCGGCAATATTGTCAAGTCGGCGCTGCTCGAAGGCGCTGACCTGAGGCTTCTCTTTCTTAATGCGCGCCATGGTGTAAGAATTAGTGACAATATTGTCGAGAAATCATACAATTGGAAATGAAGTCTCAGGAATGTTTCTTTCGAAATATCATGAAGTCATTTACGCGACCTTGGGAGAGAAACGCGTGAAGTCGTGACTATGCACAGGTCAACAAGGGCTCCATGCTTAGCGTCGGCCGTACGAATAGCCGATACAATGTTTTTTTTTTTTTTTTTTGGAAGCTTCAATTCGACTCTCGACGACTTCAGAGGAAGAGCCAACTCTTCCTCGAGATGATTTTAAATCACCCTGGTCGATAATACTTAGTATTTTCCCAATAACTTGAGAGATGATCTGCAGGACAGCAGTCGACGTGGCCCCAGCCATTGCCTCTACGATGGCACCCTTCCTTTACCAAACCAGAACTCTCTCCAATATCTCGTGGACTTCAAGAACCCCAGCCTGCAGATCAGCGTATCTGCGCAAGCCTAGCTGCAGGCAATTTATGAGCTCAAACCGATCACAGCAATCTCCTGATTCCTCAGAGGACGCATCAACAACTCCGGCAAATGATGATGCAATCTCACATACAGGGAGCAGAGGCCCTCCTATCTACAGGACCACCGTCGATTCAGAACCTTCCATCAATAAACTTACTCATGATCCTGGGCCTCCCATCTACAGGACTACAGCTGGTCCAAGGCCTAGAATGAGAAGGCTCATTTTCAATCCTCGTCCTACCATCAAGAGAACTACAAATACTCGAGGCGTGACACCCGGGTTTTTGGACTGGAAGTACAGTCCGTATGAGAGCGAAGAATTAGAGGATGCACCTCAAGAGCAACGCTCATTCACGATCACGAAATACAAATCAATGGGTATTGAGCCTACCGAAATAGCCTCAGGAGAGAATGGGTTTCAGGTTCCCGAAACCATTGACTTTGACGAGAATATCGAAGGTATGGAGGACAATAAGTATGAGGATTCGTTTTCAGAACGAGATGAAATGCTTAAAGGATCAGACTCAATCGACAGAACTGGATCCACGATCACGGACTCGGAGAAGAGAGCGTTTGAAAAGATTTTCTCAGACCTCCACCATCGAAACAAACGGGCTGCAGCTGGAGCCGATTTTTTTGATGAGGAATATGAGCAGGCCGATACCCAAGTAGACCAGAACAAAGCAAAGGCTCGGCTTGACGGCATCTTGGGTGAAGTTGCAGAAAAACAAGCTCGAAGTCGGGAAGAAATAGGGGCTATCATTGAACGATATCCGCCTGCGCTTCGACCGGGCGCTGCTCGAGCTCTTGGTCTCACCAAGGAGAATGGTCAGCGTGAGGAGAGTCAAGATGCGGCAAAGGTTGCAGCGCAGATGGAGGCTCTGCGTGAGCCCGAACGAACACGAGTGGAAGGATTGATGTCGGCTGCTCAAACAGACTTTGAGCTTTGGGAGGTCATTGAGAGAGAGGTGTTCTCATTGGTCCCCCGGCTGGGATTAACGGAGTCGGAAAAGGCGGCGGAACAAGATATTCCCATTGCGAAGTCCAAAAAGAAACGCAGTAAGAAGTCGAAAGCAAAGGCCGAAAAGGAAGAGGCTATCAAGAGCTCTAGACCTCCGAGCCCGACTTTTGAGCCTTTGGAAGGAAAAGACGGGATATCACCATTCGAAATCTACGGGCCCTTATATCCATCGTACCTTCTCTTCGGCCTCCGCCTCCTCGACCGATCCTTCGCCAAGCCCTCTCCGCTAGCGTTAAACATTCTCCCTAGAATCAAATCTCTAGGCTTCGTCTCCCACGTTCTGGGAGGCAGCACACAGTTCTACAACGAATTGCTCCGTATCTACCGGTACAGACATGGGGACTTCCGCCAAATGGGCGAACTTCTCGCTGAGATGGAGCGTTCTGCGGTGGAGCTCGACAAGGAGACGCTACAGATTGTGTCTGAAGCCACCAGTAACGCGACAAGTGTTCGTCGCGGTGACAAAGGCGAGACGCTACAGACTTTGTGGACCTTGCCAGAATTCTCCCACTCTCAGCTCAGTACTTGGAGGCACAAGATCCGGCGCCGTCTTGAGAGGAGCGAACAATACCATGGAGACCTAAGCATGTATTGAGCCGTGGCGAAGAAAATCTCGAGAAATATCTGTATTACACCATGTATATCATAATTTACGATTCATTTTCATTCTTCTTCTGTCTTATGGTATCATTTTAGGGATCTTCATATGCCTCCGCTCAGACGTGCCTTTACTCCCGAAATCAGACCCCATCAATTTTACCTTTTATACATTGGTTCTCGCCAGGCCATGCTCCTCATGCCAGTTTCTCTTTGGTCAATGTGCTTTGCCTCTCCCCTTCTGTGCCATTCTTCCCTTGTTCCTTCCAAATCTCGTGTTCGTACACGCCCATGTGAACCTATGCCTCGTCCCCAACCTTTTTGTTCGTATCTGAATCCAGTGCGCTGTACATGTCGTTCGGCGCGTCCTGCTCTGGCTCTCTGACCGGAACGTTACTCTTTTTAAAAAAGCTTAGGAAAGATCGCTTGCCATCAGGACTGGTACCAGATGCAATGTTGATGGCGGACCTGCAAATCATTGGAGTCAGCATACTCCTCGACCTAATTGGGATCATGAGACAAGGAGCATGGTGAGGCTTACCAGACACTCGTCCGTCTTGATGTGCCATCTGCATCTCTCGACTTCGTTCGGACCGGGTATATAACGTCTGAAGGTCTCCCTATATGGTGCTTAGCACTTTTACAATGAAAAGGAGAAGGGGGCAACCAACGAATATTTCCTGCACCCCCAATTCCATAACTCATCTTTCTCTCATTCTCATGAGTACTACTACGTCTTCTAGCCTCGTCCATTTTCTCCTTTGCTTTCCGTTGCCTCTCTATCAGCCACTCCGGTTGACTATTCTCGTTCCGCCTAAGCTGTGCTTGCCGAACAAAACTTTCGTATCTCAGATCTCCTTCGCTATTGTGTCGAATCTTCCTCGGAATCAAACGCTCAGAACTCTCGTGCCAGCTGCGGTATCCGTTGTCGTAGGGTGAATGTGGGCCTGAAGAGCTGTGTATACTGGGCTCGTGCTGTGATCTACTCGATGAAGGAGTGATGGTAAACGAGACAGTGAAGTCGAATGTCGAAGCCTCGGGGTTTGCTCCCAAAGATAACATATTTGCTTGGACGTAGCGATCTCCACACCAGCAGCCGCAGGATGATCTCACAAGTTACTCGAAGGTCAGACGATGTGAGCGATAGCTCAACGATCTCCTACTCGTAGACTAGACACGGAGGGGTGGTGTTGGTGTTCAAGGCTGTCGATTGATCAATCAGAGGTGATCGATCTTGAGGTGAAAAGTGTATGCAGAAGACACGTCGTTGGCGTTGCTAGGAAGACCGCTGATGATATACCGCGTTCCTTTTTCCCGTCCTTACAATAAAAGTATCACATCTACGCAGAAATATGCAGCCGGTTCTACTCAGGTAAACGTGCGGGCAGCCATTCGCGGCCCCTTGCTCTCTTTACATGAGGAAAAGGCGCCCAAATTCCACGCCTCGTCGCGCAAGCATGAGGTCGTGTGGCCCTTCCTTCCCATTTCTCGGCTGTTGCAGATCATGGCCGCGCGATCGAGCACCAGATCTACCTCCAGGTCCAATGTTCGTGCCTTTGCTTATCGGTGGCTTGAACGGTGCAGCTGGTGAGTGGCGGGCAGCGGTGGTCCCATCAGACCCCTGCCAAGTCGTCATGTACGACGACAAGCTTTGTGGGGAGCGCGATCTTATGCAGACGCTGCTGGGGTCGAGATAAGCTGAGGCGGGGTGCGGCGAGTGGAGGGCGAGCATTCTTTTACTCATGACGAGTAGTGAAAGCTTCATTCTTAGCTTCGTCATGCTCACCTAAATCACACTATTCAGATTGAACCTCACGACGAATGGAAAATTTATTACTGGTATTTCATTTTTGCTATCGCTGTTTTTTGTTTTTGATGCATGCATGTCTTGACTGCTAATCTTAAATTTTGATTTCGAGGCTGATACAAAGATATATATCTGTCCCAACGTGGTATCTGGCAGCCATCCGTCATTCATTCATGCGACTCTCGCAGCATCAGCGACGGCAGACAACGGCACTGCATGCAGCTTGCCCTTTCTCAGATGTCGTGCAAACGCACTTGTGTTCCCATTTGTGACTTCAGTCGGAAGTGTATTTGTCCAGTCTTCAGACGAAAGCAAACAGTAAACTTGCTGGGTGTCTATGCAGGTGAAAGTTCCACCCGTCTTACTGATACTATGATTGGGGATTTTGAGGTGTTCACTTCAGCGGGCCATGTCTCCTGTTCTTGTCGAGGCCCATGAAACGGTTCGTGTTGGCATATGCTGCAAAACTGATGTTGTCCACTGGTACATATTTTCTCATCGGCGGCAGGATAGAGGTCTCCACAAATACCTTGATATCTGGTACATATTTTCGAAAAGGCGGCGAGACGGGCAGTTCCACTGGCACCTTGATATCTGAGACTGAAACGGGTTGAGCACGAACGACCACCCTCGGCACGTAGGGTCTGAAAACGGTGGGGACGTATTTCTTGGGTGGCGATAGAATGGTTGTCTGCACGAATGTAGGCGGTTTGATCTTTTTAGGAAGTTCAGCCTCGTCGTCAGATATGAGGTTGGCAACAACTGCTGGTTTGGCCTTCCTCTTGGGTCTCGATGGCTTTTTGCATCTTCCTCGGCTTGGAGTCTGTATTGTTCTTGCCTTTACGTGCTTCTGCAAATCAGGAGCCAGTGATGAAATTGGGTCCTCGCTTCCGGAGCTTCCAACTTCGTTTGCCTGTACATGGTTTCTAAATTGTTGATTCTGTCCGTTCTTCATTTGTTTGGGTCTTCTGGCAAGACTCGAGGTCTTGAAGTCTTGATGTTCTTCGCTTAACCGGACATGGGAGGAAAATGAAAGTGGCTGGTATGCTGGTGTTGGTGACAGCGGAGATGCTCGAGGTGTTTTGTGCTTCTTCGGTGGAGGGAGTGGTTTGCTCTCCTTGAATGTGTCATGAGGTCTCTTCAAGTACTTTATTCTGCCCTGGCTACTCTTTGATCCAGTGCCACCCTGAGGATTGTTCGATTCGTCCTCAGAGGTGAGCGTGCCCAAGAAACGACGAAATGTGCCTTCAGAAAGGTACCCTTCGTCATCAGATGACTCTTCGGAATCTGGGATGATTATTACTTGCCGCGCTTTGGTAAGAGACGGCCGACTCTTTGATTTGTGAGTATCTCTGGCTGAACTTCTACCAGATTTAGGCGACGATACGAAACGCATTTCGCTTGCTGAAGAATCATCAACATCCTCGAGAGCATAACTTCGGCGTGCCCTACCAGGTAGGACAACTTGAACAGCGCTTTTGCCGATACCGGGTGCGGCTCCCTTTTGCTGTGTAGGTTTTGGAGAGTTCTTGTTCCTTGGCGAGATTTGCTCCTGTACACTGCTTGGACCAACCCCCTTGCTTCCAGATTGGACAACATTGAGGCGACTTGGTAGTTGCATAAGTTCTGCCGCTATTGATAGCGAATATTCATCTAAGCCATTTTTCAACCATGCTTCGCGGAGAGCGAGACCCAGGGCGAGAGACACACCTCGCGGAACACTATTGCCCAAGATTTTCCAACCTTCATTGGCAGTTCCTAAAAGGATCTCGTCATCAGGATAACCTTGGGCTCTTCGCCCTTCCATAACCGTCGTATAGCGTTGTTCATCCCAGTGTAAACAAGTGCCCATGCGAGCATCTGAGGGCGACGGCTGACAGGTTATTGTAGGGAAGAGTGCTTTGGGTTGTATCCTACCCCAAGCCTTTGAACCAGACTTCGTGTTATACGATTCAGCTCCATTCTTGTTAAGAACTGGGAACAAAGCCCTTTGCTCTGGCGTCATCACGCCCTGACCCTCGTTCCAAGCTTTGATGAAGTTCATACCCCTCGGGTATAGTGGAATAGCTTCGACTTGCAGCCTTGTTTCCTGGGTCATGCGAGCTTGCTGGATGTGATCCGGACATGGGACACAAAGATAAGTGGCACCATCCCCAATCTGGGGTAGGTCTCTAGTGGCTCTTTCGGCGGTGATATACTCGAATGCAGTTGGAATATGAAGTCGTTGTGTAAAAGACTGTCCATTCGACAACTTGCCGAGTCCACGTTCTGTTATCTTCTGTGGATGCGAATGTGATGGGTGTGGGTGTGCTAAAGGTTCTAAGCCAGGCGCTGCGAAGGAGAGAAAGAGTCGACTTCGTGACTGCGAACTGCCAAAACTCCACGCATCCAATAGGAATAACTCGACTTGGTATCCGATGCCCACCAGAGCACAAATAAGTTGGGACAGAATATCTTCATTTCTGCCAAGACCCTTCTGCGCCATGCTAATAACGTTCTCCAGCACTCCATATTTCGGGCGGTAAAAATCTATGAAGGCTGCCATAGACGCAACTAATGACTGATTCGTCAGACCTCGATTGTTGTTCCTGTTCAGATTTAAGATACTAAATCCTTGACAAGGACTCCCTGCCGAAATGAAGTCGACTTCACCTGGAAGAGGAATGAGCATGGAGTTCTCAGGATTGCTACGCAAAGCTTGGGTAAGCATGTCATTTACAGACCCATACCACAACTTGGTCGCTCCAGGATCCTTGAGGTTTGCAGCATAAGTGTTGATCGCCACTTTGTTGATATCCACAGCCCATTCATGCCGCACAGCACCTGCTTCCTCAAGGCCTCGTCCGAAATTCCCACCACCACAGTACAAATCCATACCTCAAAGGACCGGCCGGTCCGGAACATCTTGAGGATCGAATCCCTGGATCAGTGTTTTCGGTATATCCCTTTCGACTGGTTGTAATCTAGTGGTACCATTCTCGTGGATAAGTCTGGTAGTGATATAGAAGGCATTTGCGGTTCCGTCCCGATTGTAGGGCGGGAGAATGGTCCCGGACTCAATGTCGGACTCGGTGTAGAATCGAACCAAACACGCTCGTTCGATTTTGCTTGCCGCCATTTTGTCGATCTTGTCGGTATAGACAAGCTCATTGGGTCGACCCCTCAAGTCTATTTCATGTCTTCTCTGAAGGCGTCTCAATACCACAGACTTCCTGTTAAACTCTTCAACGTACTCTACAATTTCGTAGGGCTCCAACCCATACCGCGATTTCTGACGAGGCGGGACTAGAACTGTTGAGCCGACAGGGTAATCAGGAAATTTGGCAGGCTCCAGCGAATCTCGCTTCTGAAAGTGCTTGCACTTCTTGTGAATATCCTTCAAAGTTACAAACTTCAGGTTTTCAAGCCAAGTCTGTCGGATGAACATCCTCTCCGCGGCTTCAGTGGGGTGACCGTGCCACAAAACATTCTCCACCTCTAAAACCTCATACTCGAAAATTCTGCCTGATGAACAGAGACAATTGTCAGAGAGGAAGAGCTCATTGGGAGATGGATATTTCATTTTAACGCAACTGGTGTCTGAGGATCTATAGAGCCATAGCCCATCAAAAGATCGCTCCCCATTGTCAGCTTGATGAATGCCCTGAACACATATATACCAGCAAGTGCCTGCCGCTTTCCAACGGCTCTCTTCGTCTTTCCAGACGGAGCCTTCGCCGTCTTTTGTGACAGAAAGCACATCGCCAACTTTGATGCCACTGATCATTCGCTTGTGTGCAGCTTCGATGTTGGAGGTATCAGCAAGTTGCATGTCTGATCTGCCAACTTCTTTGCCATCCTTTCTTGCTCGGGCTGACACTGGAATTCTCATGAATTGCAAGTGCAGCTCGCCCTCCCCCAACAGATCAAGAGATTTGCCCTGAATGTTTTGTCGAGATCCGGAGAGAAATGATGGCTCTACTATCTTAAGGAATTGACCAAACCGAAGGTCCTTGAAGCATTCATAGACGTAAGGCGTGACAATTGTCATTGTTTCTTCGACTTCCTGTAGTGGGACAGAACGCATTTCTAATATCTCGTTCCAGATGGGTAGTGATCTTAGCTGCTCGTTGACTCCCAGACTTTCTTTGAACAGGAAATGAGCATTTACGGCGAGCGCTCTCCGAAAGTCGTCATTGCCGTATTCTTGATACCAGGCCTGGAAGGCCGGCGAATCTTGGTGGGCATTCTTAATCCATCTGGCAAAGTCAGTGCGAAAGTTTCGTAGAATGACAGGTTCCTGGCATGCTTCCGAATAGTCTACAAAGTGTTTGGCGAGGTTAGCTAGCCAAAGGAAACCGCTGTGATAGCGTTCATATTCTGGTGAAGGAGTTCCCAAACGATAATGGATGTTTGATTTTCTGTTGAAATCAGATTTGATCCATATGTTGGATTCAACATAATGTATTTGCTCGCCGTAGTTCCCAATGGAGCATATTTGGAAGGGAACTTCTTCAACATAACGATATTCGTTCCCAACTCTCAAAATTCCGTCAAACAGAAAGTTTGAATGACCCACTTTGGCAGCTAGATGTTGCAAGCCCCGAAGCTCGAAGGCGTGATATCTATTGTCCGGTAGATAGACAGAAAAATTCGAAAGTTCAAACTCAACAAAGTCTTCCTCCGAGGCAGAGTTCGATTCAAAATTCTCGTTAATCTTTGTTGAAGATCTATCTTGTTTTTCTTTGTTGTACGCGCTCAATAATTCCTGGACAGCTACCCGTTCACGGCAGAGTTCAAAGGGAGGTATGCACCCGTCATATCGAGACTTCGAATGTACCAATTGTGGAAATCGGAGTTGAGGCTTCTGGTCGTGATCTTTCCGTTGAGATGTAGGAAACTTGGATGACGTATGCCGAAACTTGTTGTCTCTCGTTGAATCTATCTCATTCCCTGCGGGTGTGTGTTCCGGTCCATTGCTCTCCAGATCACTTAGTTCGCTGTCGCTAATTTCGGAAAACTTAGGCGGCTGTCGACCTCTTCGCAGACTTGAAAATCCATTATTCTGACTGGAGGAGTTTTCGCCATCTTCACTAGATTCATTTGAGATGTGTGGGTCCGAATGTTCCGAACTGTTATTGATGTTTGAATGTTTGATGGGTGTGCGTAGTTGGCTGGCCGCATCATAAAAATAGTCTGGTGATGGGGACGTATTTCGATGAGGAATATAGGCAGATGAATGATCTTTATAATTATTAGTAATCGAAGGTCTAAACATCGTAAAATAGAAAACAGTAAAACACCTACCAAGGATCATAGGAGGCATTTTGATTCCGGCAAACGAGCTTCAATATGCGGTATGGAAATAAAGTTTGATTAAGCCGGACTGACTCTCAAAAGCTCTTGTTATGGGTCAAATTGTACAGCGAAGCATACTAGGAGTATACATTCAAGTTTATCAGGAGACATGAGGAGATTCTAAACCCATAGGTGGACTTTATTCGTAGTCACTTTGTTGCGATCGAGGACGAATGCGGCAGTCCGGACTCCGGATGTAATTCCCTGGGCGCTTTCGGCCTGCAAGGCCGTCAACGCACTAGGCGTCACTAGCCCTGAACCTCGTGGTCGAAGATACTGACGGAGGGTGATAACTGAAAAGGGATGAAAGGCAAGCGCGAGAGTGGCTGGAGCGCGCGCTCGGCCTGGAGGGGTCGGTGCATGGAACCCGCATTAGGAACGTTCAAAGGGAAGCGAGGCATGCGAGGATGAACCTTCCGTTCTCAGTGGCCATTCATAGTTGTGAATCAAGTGAGGCAGATACTTTCAGGAATGCACTTTGTCGAAAGTCTCAAGTCGAACAATTGACATTATTGAATATGAGATGCCGCTTGCATGTGTCTCACTCAATTCGCTGATGCGTCCAAGGCTAGCTGAGAGTTAGTTCCTTTCTTGCTCGAGCATTGCTCTACGGACCCGGCATCCTACCGCCTTTCGATCGAGTTCTCGGGTGATTATACACAGTCAGGCCTCGATGAGATTTCTAAAGCTCAAGTCGCTGTATATCTTTCGTCTAAGTCGCCAATTCTCAACCCTTATATTAAGCGAATCTCGCTATTTGTTCGGGGTGAATGAAAACATAAAGAGAAATTCAATGTTTTGATACTCTTGGCCAGGTTTGTCATTGAGTTCCTACCCCCTCTAGCATTGACGATAAGAGGTGCTAGCAAACAAGAGGAAACTCAGTAACTTCAGTGAGTGCACCAGAAACCACAACACATAACAAACACCAAACAACAAACTTCCTAAAACTAACGCAGGATTTTCAACACTTGAAAGTAAGATAAAGCGGGTTGAGCCAGATCAGTCATCAATTTCACTGTTCAGGTGCAGGTATAGCCTTCACGGCCTGAAACGTTAGCTGAAGCGCATTTATCTTTCCTTTTTCCTTCCATTGTTCTTCTAGCTGCCCAGCTTTGTGTATCTCTATATGCTGAAATTCCTAAAATAGACAGTATCTGTCCTCCAGCAAACATCAGCTCGATATGGGGTGCTCTTGGAGTACTGGGTTCGTTATGGTTATCGGCCGGAAAAACTTTGCCCCTATCTCCGACATCCGGCCGACAGGTTAGCGGGGTGTGCCGTCTGAGCTTCTACTCGAGGTAGTCATCTTGATGGACTGCCATGACTCCCCTTGCGACCTTCGCGATCACCTTTCACAAAACCTATGTACGTTTTTACACTAAGGAATATGGCAATGCAACACCCGCTCTACGATCATGGATACACAGATAATCGATAGTCCTTCCATTAGGAAACACCAGGCTACTCGACGCGAGCCGCCACCGAAACGAACAACTCGATCGCCCAAAAACACTCACGCCGCAGGATATCTCAGCCACAGCAATAACATCAGTGCCAGTATTGACTGGACATATGCAATACATCGAGCTTCTCTATGCAGTCTCCTATTGCGACCACCAGATACGATTGAGATCGACTACCACAATCCTTGGGACTTCCGACTTGCGCGACTCTTCCTTCACAGGTATAGCCTTGCCAAAGAGGATCTAAGAATATTACAGGACCGTCCGAAGAAAATTACTCCCAAATCTCTAGGAGATTTCGACCAGTTGCTGGAAGAGTTTTCTTGTTCAACAGAAGTTCAACAATCGACCGATTCATCATCATCCTCCACCTCATCCAGCTATACAACACCGCTCTCTTCTGTGGTCGAGGACGAGAAGTCAAAGAAGACTGGCAAAGCGGTCACATGGGCAAAAGGAACAAAGATTTCTCAGAAGAATGGCGACAAGAAGACAATCCTTGCACGCCTCGCTACTACCGACGAGTTCGACATTTCGAACAGCGATGATTCAGAACGAGAGGGGTGTTCTGGCCTTCGGTCTCATGTACCACCAGCTTTAATCCCTTCCTTGGTTGCTCCACTGCCTAAATCGAGACTTCGACTCGCTGCTCCGTTCCCGCCGTCTAGCCTCGAGTCACAGATATGGCCTCGATTCTACACAATGACGGAGGCAGAACAGATCGCAAAGCTACTGAAGAAGCTGTCTAAGGTGAGGCCTTTTTTTTTTTTTTTTTTTTTTTTTGAAAT
>AYLM01000902.1:0-17763 GCA_001625345.1 Cairneyella variabilis
TCTTGAGATATCTTGCTATGTTAAAAGGATGTACTAACTGAGACTGTGATCTAGGTCTCCCCAAAATTGGATATGACCTCTGCAACGACCCAACTTGGCAAGAAGCAGGCGGATGGCGTGCATATTTTCGTGGACTTGTCGAATATCACTATCGGTTTTTACGAGTATATGAAGCAACACCGAGGCATGCAGTCGTATTCCCGTGCACCTCCAATCTCATACAAATCCCTGGCTCTAATACTTGAACGCGGAAGGGAGGTGGCAAAGAGGGTGCTACTGTGAGTGTCTCTTGAACCAAAATTTTTTTTTTTTTTTTTTTGAAAAGTGCATATACTGATTCTGATCTGTAGTGGTTCCAAAGCTCCTTCTGCAGCCAAAACAACAAGCAGCCCTACCCATATTGCGGATGCGTGGGAACTTGGATATGAGATCAACTTGCTCGATCGGGTGCGCAAGGTGAAGAATACATCACCTAGAAAAAGGAACGGGCAAAAACAAGGTTACGCTACACAATCGAGCGACTCTGCAGCTCCTGTGGGTAGACTGCAAAATGTGGAGCAGGGCGTGGACGAAATACTGCACATGAAGATGATGGAAAGCTTGCTCGACTTCGACAAACCCTCCACTATTGTTCTCGCAAGTGGGGACGCCGCCGAGGCCGAGTTTTCAGGAGGCTTCCTGTTGAATGTTGTGCGTGCGCTCGAAAGGGGCTGGACTGTCGAAGTCGTGTCTTGGAAAGATAACCTCAGCAATGAGTATCTGAAGACATCGTTTGCGAAGCGATGGGAAGGAAGATTTTCGGTGTTAGCACTCGACGAGTTTGCAGAAGAGCTTCTGAAGGTCTATACTTATCGGGCCGAGCCTACCTTCTATTACGAACCAGCGGAGGAATTGCCAGAGGCCTAAGAATTTTCGAATCCAGAGATTTTTTGAGCTATGGCAGACTCAAAACATTGTATATAAATGGGGGGCATGGACATTAGTGGCGTTACGCTCATACAGCATCGAGGTGGCGTTTGGATGTAGCATATCTCAGGGTGGTGGGCGGATTTTACGATAATCATGAGGACACGGCGTTTCTCCTACGAATTAGGGCAGTACACGGCATAGCATCCAGGGCGGCGTCCCAGCAGCGAGCCACGACATTTCCAGGCGTTCTGCAGTGTTTAATAGAGCGATTTTGTCTCCCTAGTCTTCTCTTTTGCACTTCTTAATTGTGATCAATTGTAACTTGTCCGCATCTTTGCTTTCTATGTATAGCCCTTTAGTCTTCATATGACCTGAAGGTGGAGATCAAAAGTAGCGGACCAAGGGCTGCTTGCTTAATTTACGTGTGGGTTTTCGTCTGTACGTCGGTTGCTCCTTCCTCACTGAACAGTTCCTTCCCTTTCAAAGAACCTCCAACCACAACACACAGAAAAGTCGTGGCAGCCACAATTCCGGACTATCACATACACAACCGTGACCACTACATTCGTGTACTGTAGAAGGTTCCCTTGTTAAGCTTCCTTTGCTTCTACATATGGTCCTTGTCCTCCTGGTCAAGGACGCTGTCAAAATGATGGTTTCCCCCCTCCATCCTTCCTTGAAGTCCAGCCTTGGCCTCATGGCGGGTCTTCTGGTGTTGCTCTACCTCTATTCCTCCACTTCCTTGTCAATTACTGGATTCCCATCCGAGGTCATCGACTCGTATATCGCTCCTCCTTTCACTCGTACCCTTTTGGCCCAACCCTCGCTCTTCCCCATATTCTTGACTACGTGACGAGGCAGGGCTTCTTGGAGTACCTTGTTCAAGCAAACCGACCGAGATTGCAGACTCCGGTGCTCCGGATTCGACTCCTTGAGACAGATCGAGGTCGCGACAAACGCTACTCTAGGGTTCGAAAGGGTCTTCGTTATTGGACTGCCCGAGCGGACTGACAAGCGAGACGCGACAGCTCTTACCAGCAGCTTGACCGGATTTCAGGTTGAATGGATTGACGGGGCCAAGAGAGAGACTATTCCGGACAAAGATGTACCGTTCGGCGTTGATAGGACTGGTAAGACTCCACTTCATTCAAACTCCAAGAATCCGTGGGGACTAGAAGAAGTCTCCTTTTACAACACTACATCTCACTTATTCTATATCGCCAAGAAGCAAACCCGGCGCTCAGAATAGCAAGACTGACTTTTGCAGCCCTCTGGGAGCACAACCTGGGATCCTGGCGCGGCCACATGAATACAGTTCGTATGTGAGTGGCCCCTTTCTCGAAAGGTCTGTCAAATGCTTAACAGCCTTTCCCCCGGCCTTGTTGAAGAAGGCGTCAGCACTGCTCTCATTATGGAGGATGACATGGATTGGGACACTCGTCTCATGACTCAGCTCAAGCTCGTTGCACTGGGTATGCGAGATTTGCGGTATTCTTCAAGCGGTATGCCATCGACACCATCCTCGCCGTGTGTAGATGATGGGGATCTCCTCTGGTAAGCAATGTTTGGGGGTCTTCTTGAAAACTTGAAATTCGTAGCCTCTCGCGTCCCTACGATCGATTCCTCACCCCTATAACGGCAAGGCTTGCTCTTGCTATCCCCTTGAGCTTTGTCGACCAGAAATATGCTGACCCACAATCTTGCAGGTTGGATATTGTGACGAAGTCTTTCCAGAAGTTCTTGAGAAGAATGCTTTCAAGCCAATCGGCAATCCTGACCTTGTCCTATCTCTCAGAGATACACAATTCAAAATGATGCTACGGTTCCACCACCTGAACATGTCCGCGGGTTTCAGAATTACACGACGAATCCATACACACGCTGGGTTCACCCAACTGGTGGTCCAATCTGCTCTTTCGCATACGCCTTGAGCCTGAAGGGGGCCCAAAAGGTGCTATTTGATCTCAGTGTCGACGACCTAGCTGGGCCATTCGATAATTCCTTAGCTGGCCTTTGCTGGTGGGGTGGAGATCCTGGACGTTTGAACATGACCTGTTTCTCGGTTACCCCACCAATATTTGTTCACCACAAAGCCAAGGGACTCATCACCGGGGACTCCGATATTCAACGGGTAGGAGCAAATGCCGAGATCAGGGAAGTCGGTACAACGGAGAATATCGTCTGGAGTGCTAGAGGCAATATCAGAGAGACGTTACTTGGTGCTGAGATGAGAAGCCAATTCGAGGACTGAAATTAGCAATGTGCATGCAATCACATCTGGTACAAAGTCTCAGCAGGTACTTCGATCTCTAGCAATGGCGCCTTTTGCGGCTGTAAAATCGCTTTCAGGTAGTCATGGCTAACGAATGTTATGAATGCTCTGTACTCTTTGATCCACTCGGTGTCTCTGCTAGTCTATATTTCGAACTCAGAATAGGAAGGTCCAGGGCCACGTTAAGAGATCTCCTACGACTCTCTCAAGTGGCTGGACCTCTCCTCCATTTGTCTACCTATCCTTAAAGCCTGCGCCTCCTCATATGTCTTATTACTGCGTCATATCCGTATGTGTCGACGATGTTCTCGCTGGCCAGATTGAACCCGCATCGTTGGTACAGCTTTCCTGCCGCATCCAAGCCCTTCATAGTGAAGAGTTCAGTTTCAAGAAATCCTTCACGGTCCACAAAATCCACAGCGAGCTGCAAGAGCATTTTTCCAACTCCTCTGCCTCTCATACTCTCATCTACGATGAAGGCTCGCAGTCTCCCTTTCAGGGCATTGGGCATAGCGTCATCCTCTGTCAATGGCTGGCCTTCCATCCAGACCGTGCCCACAATATTACCTTTGTCCATGGCACACCAAGCGGCGCATCCTCTCTCGCCTCGCTGGATCCTGCTCAGTAGACTGGCTAATTCGACAGCCAGTTGGGTTTCGAACTGGTACCCGAAGCCGCGAGCTACATAGTAGCGAGCATGCATCTCTACGCACTTGCCGAGCAAGCCCGGTACATAACCGCTCGTGATCGTAAATGGAGGTAGAGTCTTGGTCGGGACGGCACCCCCACCATTGGCCACGATAACTTCACCGGTCCGAACAGCCTTCAAGGCCTGCATATAGCCAGTCATTCCTCTCAGCACGGTGTCAGGAGTTACACCGACTGACAAACGCCCTAGAGCAGCGCCAACTTGCTCGTCGGCCCCGCGATCAAGATGTTTGAGCATCTCACGCCCCTTCTCGGTAATGCTCAGCTCTTTTTCTCGAGCATCTGATCCACTGACTCGGTCGATGATACATCCTCCCTCAGTGAGTTTTTTGAGCAGGCGGCTGATACTGGATTTCTCGAGGTTTAGGATACTGCAAAGGGTGGAGGCTGTGATCCATGACTTGAAGGGAGGAGAAGTTGAATTTGCAGTGAGGACTAGGGGATGTCAGAAATACATACACACTAAAAATATTCAAAGAGCAAGAACATCTGAGTCAGTTGTGAGATTTTGCTTGCCTTCAGCATCGCTAGCGCCGTATTTTCCAATCTCATAAAGAGCGTGGGCAGCAGAAAGGGATAAGCCAGTGCCTTGCAAGCTGTCCGATAAGAGGTTGAGTTCTCGAACAAGAAGCCGGGATGAAGTCCGGATGGCCTGGACGTCGGCAAAAGCGACTTCATTGTTGTTATCCATCGTGATTGCAGTTTATTACTGGTTTTGGCGTCGTTCGGGTATGGTTGTAGGATGCAACTATTTTGTTGGGGGTTAAAAGAGGGGGATTTTCGTGAAGCGAACTCGGGCAAAAAGCTGGGGTGCGTTGGCCGATATTTCAGCCGGTGAGGGGAAGGGCGGTGTAACACAGGATGTGTTATTGGGTAAGGGATGGGTTTGGAGATATACCTCTGCCGCGTTCGGCGGGGGATCTTGATGATGGGGAATTCTTGCAATTCTCTAAGAACGGGGCTCCAGCGATGCTTTGCAACATGACTATCTTTGGCAGACCTTCCAACATCGACTATTCCAGGCCCAAACATAATATTCCATAGTAGCCTTCTTTTCGTCGCTTCCTGTTACCCTGTTTCGAGTGTGCGTGGGACTTGAAGGGTGGGAACACTCCAATCATCTTGCCCCCTCCTTCAACGCAACGTAATCTTACAATTGCAATAGCTATCCGTCGGCGCCAGTGATTACATGAAAAGAAGAAGCACTTAAATTTGACGAAATGGTATGTGCTCGGGAGACAAAGATCAATACCGTTTTCGTGTGAGTAGGAGCCCAGATCCGTTCGCCACAAGAACATGCATCTCAACTTTAATCGCATTTAGTTCAGCGGACGAAACAACAGAAATCAGCCACAGAAAGGATACTAAGAGACTTCTTGGCGCAGAAAGTCTCAGAGGAGCTGACAATGTTCTGAAGGTACAAATACGAGGATTTGTGCTGTTGGTGGCTGACACTTGTACTCACTTGGAAAGGCTGCCGGGATGTCAAATCTGCAGTGTCTGTGCAACGGAAGGAGAGCATGTGACCGAGCTCACTAGCTCCAATCCATCCCGTATCTTACGCTAATGTTTCTTGGGAGAAACAGCTTGTTGAGCTCCTGTCCTGTGAGAAGATGAGATAGCCGCCGGAAATATTATGTAAATAGCGTTATCCTCTATCGTGATTTGCGTCTCTCCAAAGGCACAAGTGAACCCTTCTATTGTTTCCGAGAATTGCAGTATGGAGGCTTCTTGAGAACAGACCACCCGCTCCTGCGCCCCACGGATGATCTCAAGACAGGAATAGTAAGTACAGTACTGTAGGACTCTAGGATGGCTTGGACTTTGACACCCATGGCCTTGACGTCGAGTAATTTATCGCGCGTTTCCCCTTGGCTGCTGGCGGCTATCTCGCATACCTGCATTCATGTGCCATCTCCGTCCAATGAGGTGCTCTCCCGCTGCTATTTCAAGGAAATAAATCTGCGGGAGCATGCGCAGCTAGGGAGTGAAATAGATATCCTTGCAAATAAAGGTATATCTGGGTAAATATACATGTAGTTGATAGAGAGGGAGTTTAAATGCTTCCGACTTTGAAATACTACTGGCAAGTGAGGTCTGGGCAGATTGTGTGATGTGCGGTGTCCTAGATGATGCAGGAACCGGCGCGTTCCGAGTCGCTGGAAGGGGCGGCGGATTCAGGCTGATATGTCACAATGTGGCGACATTAAAAAGGGGAATCCGTAGGTGGCGGCTGTCTCTCATGATCACTTCGTCATCACTACGCTTTGCACGCCCTCTCCAACCCGCAAACCCCCGCTGTCTTACTGTAGATGCCAAGTGCGCACCTGATGGCTCAAAGGAGATTACAGAGGGACGTTGACTCTCGATGATCCATCGGCCGTGCGTAGATTGACCCCGTGAAGCATTCGGTCCACCATGCCGGATGCGTTAAGATTTGAGTTGCGGGTGGCAGGTGCGGAGCGGTTGATAAGAAGTGACACAGTCTCACTACCTTCGCAGAGCGAGCCAGTTGTAGCTCCCGTGCTCGTATTTTGATGATGACTTGGGACGACTTGGGACGACGTTGAAGAGTATCGAGTAGTGGCACTTTCGTGTTCAAATAGTTGTCCTCCTTCCTACGGCCCCTTTTCCCAATGCGAAACGAATTGATTAGCGAGGGCTCGCCCCTTGCCTCCTTTCGGAGGTCTGCATCGTCGATATTGCTCGATCCATCTTCTCCATACAACGTACAACGTACAACGTAAACGGTGGCGTGCCTCTTCATATCCGATGCGCCCTGGCATGAACCATGAACCGTGAACCATTTCGGCGTCTTCGGCCGGCAATCAGGGCATGACTTTCCCTGCTGCGGCCTGCCAGGTTCAAGCGTCGGCTTTGCACTCCCAGGCCCAGGTACCATTCGGCAATTGCTTCGACCAGTCGAACACCTCGCCATTTTGGAACGCAGCAGTTTTCATTGCTTCAATTTTTTTTGTCGATTATTTCAAGCGTACAACGTAGGCGCGGAGAGAATGGAGGTCATGCTTCGCCGCTCATCAAGCTTTCTCAAGTCTTTGGACCGGTGGGGTTGCTAAGGTCTTGTCAGGCACAAGCTCGATTCTAGGGAGCTGCTTTGAGGATTTATTAGCTGCGGTGCTCTTCACCGTACCCGGCCCCGGACTGCTGATAGTCAGCGCTTTTGTGGATATCGGTACAGTACTGTACTTTGTAGTGTTGCACCCTGCTGAAACTCAACACGACCTGGGCATCGATAATGCCTATTTTAGGGTCGTATCGCCTGCGCCGTCAGTATGCGACAGAAAACGGAAACTCCACGTGCCCTTCAGCGAGGTAAGACCGTGCTTGCTCTGATCTTCGTGGAGTCATCATCATCATCATCATCGCCTACCTGTTGGTGTCGGTGAGAGGGTGGTGAGAAGTCGATCGGTATTAATCCGGTGCAACGACGCAGCCGTTTGGATGCGGAAGTAAGATCTTACAAACTCCTCAGGAGATCAAGGAGTACGAGATCTGGTATTCATGGCACGAGAGAAACAGTGTAGCAGATCCAAAAAGTGGTAGAGGCGGGACTTGAGTAGCTGGGAGATGTAGGGTTCTCCTGATATTAGCAGTATCTAGACATATTAAATAAATGCCGGATATCTTGATGAAGGCCTCATGTCTCGCTACTCTGCATCTGGTGGTGTCGCCCTGAGGCTTGGCTGACCCCTGTCGGAGCGTTTCGTCTTCTGAGTCTTCCCCTCTCAAACAACCACCGTCTACCCATCCATCTACCAATTCAATAATTCACACACAACATCCGCTCCTCCCCTTCTATCGCTGAACACAGCGACTTTACCGTTCAATCCATCGCCTCCGCGCAACGTCATTCCTTCCCCATACCTTTTAACCTCTTCGCATCCTACGACGATCCCAAGGCCATCAACGGCAGGCCCTCCAGAATTTCGAGACAACCCAGCCGCCGGCGTTTCGCGACCACCTCAGCCATTCGGCCGTTTCCCGAAGATATATCAACAATTCTACACTCCCATCGATCCAGTCATCGGCAGTCGCATTGAAGGAGCCGAGAGCTGTTCTACTCGAGCTTCGATTGCCATTCGTGCCCTTCCTGGTCGGGAATCAATACACAAGCCTCCTCGGATGCCCCAACATCACACGAGAACATTGAGACCGAAATCCACACTCCAGGGCCTCCATCACCATAATCTCGAATAACCCTTGTCCCAGG
Source organism: Cairneyella variabilis (assembly GCA_001625345.1). Lineage (NCBI taxonomy): Eukaryota > Fungi > Ascomycota > Leotiomycetes > Helotiales > Cairneyella > Cairneyella variabilis. Next base: position 8,121 of record AYLM01000902.1, read on the forward strand.
CGTTTGCCGAAAGACATACACTCCTTCGTTCTCGAAGACATTTCGCAAGTAACTACGAGACTCGGCCAGAACGGAACGACCTGAAACTCTGAACAACAATCTTTCCAACACTCACGGCGCAGCGATTGCGACGATGAGCGTCATGCTTCAGACCCCATCGAGGGCGTCAACAGCTTCTTCTTCCTCCTTTCAACCTGTTTCGCGCCAGAACACAATGTCTTCCCACGATGGCGGCCGGTCGGTTCGACAGTCGAAACGGTATTCAATGACCACACTGTACCTTTCAATGTCCGCAAACGAGAAGGATTTGGAGATCGAGGATGATCTTGCGAAGGGTACAGAGCAATTTGACTCGAATTGGCCGTTGAAGTCATGCTAATGCATTCCCAGCCCAGAAAATACTGCGCGATCTCAAGTCGAAGATCTCGTCACAGTCAAAAAAGAATTTCGTCCTGGAGAAGGACGTTAGATATCTCGACTCTCGGATAGCCTTGTTGATCCAGAATCGCATGGCATTGGAAGAAGTAAACAAACGCAAATTATATATATCAAGATTCCTAACTAACAAAATCCAGCAAAACGAAGTCGCAAGCCATCTCGAAGATGCTGCAGATTTGCAGGAAGGTTTCTTCCCAAACGATGAGAAGACCCAAAAATACGGCAATCTCCTCTTCCTCCTCCAATCCGAACCCCGTCATATCGCACATCTGTGCCGGTTAGTGACAATGGCCGAGATCGATTCCCTACTTCAAACCGTCATGTTCACAATCTACGGAAACCAATATGAGAGCCGCGAAGAGCATCTACTTCTTACCATGTTTCAGGTAAGCCGACCCCAAGAGATTCTAGATCATGTCATTTTGCTAACTTCGAGGCAATCAAGTCTGTCCTCACATATCAGTTCGACAATACCCCCGAATACTCTTCCCTTCTCCGAGCGAATACCCCTGTGTCCCGCATGATGACCACATACACTCGAAGAGGCCCAGGGCAGAGCTATCTCAAAACGGTCTTGGCAGATCGGATCAACGGGCTTATCGAGCTGAAGGATTTGGATCTAGAGATCAACCCCTTGAAGGTCTACGAGCGAATGATAGAGCAAATTGAGGAAGATACGGGCAATCTGCCGGCATCTCTTCCCAGAGGTGTGACCGCTGAGCAGGCGGCGGAAAATGCTCAGGTGCAAGCGATCATCGAGCCGAGGTTGACCATGCTGATGGAGATTGCGAATGGGTTTCTCACCACAATCATTGAAGGGCTAGAGGAGACGCCCTACGGAATCAGATGGATCTGCAAGCAAATTCGAAGTTTGACGAAGCGAAAATACCCCGATGCGAACGACCAAGTCATCTGTACCTTGATTGGAGGCTTCTTCTTCCTGAGATTCATCAATCCCGCCATTGTCACCCCGAAGTCATACATGCTGATCGACGGGACACCCGCAGAGCGTCCAAGACGGACTTTGACGCTAATCGCCAAAATGCTACAGAACCTGGCCAACAAACCGTCGTATGCGAAGGAGCCGTACATGGCCAAGCTACAGCCATTCATTCAACAGAACAAGGAACGAGTGAATAAATTCATGCTTGATCTTTGCGAAGTCCAGGATTTCTACGAGAGCTTGGAGATGGACAACTATGTTGCACTTTCCAAGAAGGATTTGGAGCTTTCAATCACCCTGAACGAAGTTTATGCCACCCATGCACTGCTTGAGAAGCATAGTGGCGAATTGAACAAGGACGAAAACTCCCATCTGGCAGTCATTTTGAGCGACCTCGGCCCTGCACCCGCACAACTGCCCCGAAAGGAAAATAGGGCCATCAACCTGCCCTTATTCAGCAAGTGGGAGACGGCGATTGATGACTTAACTGCAGCCCTCGATATTACTCAGGAGGAGGTTTACTTCATGGAAGCGAAGTCTACTTTCGTCCAGATCATGCGTTCAATACCGAACAACAGCGCCGTTGCGAGACGGCCGCTACGACTCGAACGGGTTGCCGACGCTGCTGCCACATCTCGTAATGATGCAGTTATGGTGAGGAAGGGCATCCGAGCAATGGAACTTTTGAGTCAGCTCCAGGAACTTCAGGTTATCGATAAGTCCGATCAGTTCAGCCTTCTCCGCGATGAAGTTGAGCAAGAACTCCAACATCTTGGATCTCTCAAGGATGGTGTGATCGTAGAGACTCAGAAGCTGGAGGAGGTCTTCAAGACAATCCGTGATCACAACACCTACTTGGTAGGTCAGTTGGAAACTTACAAGAGCTATCTCCACAATGTTCGAAGTCAGAGCGAAGGGACAAGGAGAAAGCAGCAGAAACATCAAGTTCTCGGCCCCTACAAGTTTACCCATCAAGCTTTGGAGAAGGAGGGTGTTATTCAGAAGAGCAATGTGCCGGACAACCGAAGGGCAAATATCTACTTCAACTTCACGAGCCCTTTACCTGGCACTTTCGTCATTTCGTTGCACTATAAAGGTATGGCAAGCAGCACTCTGAGTTCATTATCATGACTAACAATATCTAGGCCGCAATCGTGGACTGCTTGAGCTTGATTTGAAGCTCGATGATCTACTCGAAATGCAGAAGGACAACCAAGAAGACCTCGACCTCGAATACGTCCAGTTCAATGTGCCGAAGGTCTTAGCGCTCCTGAACAAGCGCTTTGCACGGAAGAAGGGGTGGTAGATTTCTCTCTGCAATGAGATGAGACTCTTGTCTCTCGGAATTTGTTTCCTAGGCGCTACCCGCTGACCTCATGCGGTCTCAAGCGCGCTACGATACAGATGGATCTGTAAGATGGTGCTTTCTACCTTGGGAGTTTAATCAGCAAACCTTCGGCAACTTTGATCGGTGGAGTTACTCGATTTTGACATCCGGCGGTGTTTGACAATCTGGATGACTGGCGTACTTTAACGGACATGACGGACTACTCGAACGGCTCTCTGGATTACCCGCTTATACCTCTTTCATGTTCTCCGTTCCGTTCCTTTCGAATATCCTTGTCTTAATGGTGTTGGTTGCATTCTTGATACTCTGCGCGTGCTGCGTGCTTGCGATTTCGGAACGGAGGAATTTGATATTACGGAGGCCATTTTGTCTGCTGGCTGGTCCGGGGCGTGGAGAGACTTCTCATACTTGATGAATAGGAGGTGGGGATAGGGAAGGTTGGTATGAAGACTGGCTCGGGCAAGGAGAATGACGAAGCATGAGGTTGGCTTTATGCGGTATTAGGATAGCGGGCGTGGCTTTCTGGCTTTTACGCATGGCATGGGTATGATTGCTGGCATTATGGGCTGGTACTGGTAGGGCGGCGGGGCAGTGGATGCGAATGAATGTAATATCATGAAGGAGCAAACCTTGATCTGTTTCTTGAAGGTCTGCGGCTCGGTACTACGCAGCCTTTTTGCAAGCGCTCGGCTCCTTCCCAAGTGGCACTAGTGAGCTGGGATGGTCCAGGCAAATGCATGTTCGTGGGAGGTGCAACTATTTCATATGGTTCAGCTCCAAGCCACAGACCAAGCTTGGTGGTGCGAGACTATCTTAGGTACTCAAGTCCTCTAAAATGCGATGTCTCTCCGCACAAGTCAGAATCATTAGGCTCTTTTCGAATTGTTTTCAGTGTTGAATTTGTGGTGCCTGTACACCATTCTTACCTTGAATCCATTAGCATCATGTCGGCATTTGTCTGTGATGGGTATCGGGAGCAAATTCCTCCAAATTAAGCACGAGTCCATTGTCAGACTTGCCAGGACTATGATCCCTGCGCGAATTGTGTGATCATTGTGCATGCGTCGGGTGCTCATACAAGCCAGCATCAACAGTATTATTCAGGAGTAGTGGTGTAAGTGGAAGTGCTGCCCAAGCGAGGCACTCTCCTGCAACTGCTGTTACAATGACGACTTTAGCAAGTTCTCAGGCTTCAGGTCCAGCGCTGGGAAGAAATGCTGGGAAGAAATGCTGCACCTGCCCCTCCACCGCAGCCGCCTCAACAACAGCAATGCCCGCCTCCACAGCCAGGCCAGCATACTGGATACCAGGCTCCGTCTGGATACCAACAACCTTCACCGTCACGTGCGACTTGGACGTTCTTATTCAATGCAGACACAACACCAACGCCTTGCTATGGGGCGTTAATGCAGGACGTCTTTGCGTATCTGGATCGGGGTAGGACTGGATATTTGACACCTGATATGTATGCTGGTTTTCAAGATGCTATGGGATACGTGCCCCAAGAGAATATATGTAAGCTATCTTATTACACACATATGGCATCCGTTCCCCTGATTTTAGGGCTGACGCTTTGAAGGGTGAAATGCATTCACAAACGCCATTGGTCCTAATCGCGAGAATACTGCCGATGTTGCTCTAAAGCAGGCTCACGATACATACCGCATTGAACATATCCTCCAACCCCGACAGCAGCCACCGTCTCAATCGACATCGTCTCCATCGGTCTCTCGTCTCACTTCGTCCTTTACGAACTCCTTTCCCGTGGTGTGATGGATGCGGCCATGGACGGCATACCCACTGGTCCAATGCCGCTCCTGACTCTCCGCGGTCTCATTGATATCACGGCGATTGATGTATTGATGAACCCGAGTAAGGGCTGGAATGACCTCAGTCTTGCTATCCGTGGCTATCAGCTGCATATCTAGAGGGAGAGGTAAGCTAGCATTTCATATTGTATTCTGTTATCCTGCGCTTCCTCACCTTGAGCCTTGTGGATATAATTCTCACAGCCGTGCTCTACGCTATGCTAGGAAAATATAAAGACTAACTCGAGGGCTTTTGGTGCAGAGGAGACATCCCGCGGAATGTGCTGCCAGATGTCGGGAGCCAACTTATGGCGGATAGGGTAAATATGATGGCAAGGACTTCGGTTAATCAAGCGCATCAAGCTGCATTAATGAACGCGCAGCTGAACCAGGCGGCAGTCGAGGCGATTGTGGATGGGAGGCGGGTTTACCGCTAGCGAGAGAGTGTTTTTGTCTTTGGAAGTTTGTGAAATACTCAAAATATAGGTAGGCTGCGGACGCTAGTCGTACTGTAAACTCAAACTTGATGTGGTGAACTCTATGCTAGTAGACGTTTCGGTTCTCACTGAGTTCTTATATTTTCGACTTCTCTCGGTGGTTGCATTTCATCTATGAATGTGCCTTTTGTTCTCACTTTCCGGGTTTATGCTCTCTATGATTTTCGTGGGTTGTTTTGCGCCTTCACGCCCAGTCCGCTCCTTCCCTGATCTATAATTAATGAGTGCAACGTCAACTTACCCAGCATATATGGTGATAGTGCTTTCAGGCTTCAAGAATGCGTGGGACGAGGAGCAACCGAATATATTGAAGCACCTAATACTATCTCCAGGGGAGTATGGGGATTTTTGATCACCAAGTAAACACAAAGACTCACGACCCTATTCCTACTCGCACCCTAGAGCTCGTCGTCTCACTCTGCCACACCTTGCGCATCTCGAGCGTGCCCTTGGCAGACTTTGGCATTGCGTAGCCACAATCTTCGTTGTGCCATTTGATATTGCCTTCAAATCCCGGTCCGTCCTCCATAGGCCTCTGCAGAAGCGGTCGACTTCGGTGGGAGAAAACTTCAGAACTGGTCTGGTCTGTCCGTGTAGACGAACCGGGTCCGGTAGCTTATCTCCCATCAGCTCCTTGAGTCCTGCATACTTGAATTGACCCTGCCCATTGGCATTGAGGCCGAAAGTGAAATGTATCGCTCCTTCTCGGTAGGCATTTACTTGGGTATCAATCTAGTATTTAATAGAGAGGATAAATTTTCAAAATAAAATTAGAGAAAATGAGCGTTTATTCTATGTAATATAAATACTATATCTATTAGGACATGAAAATTTATAAGTATTATTTACCTAGGTAATTATATAGGCCGAGAGTACTAGTACATTGTTTACTGCTTAAGCATGGGTGTATTTATTGGTCTTTTATTAATACTAGCATAGAAGAGAATATACAGTAAAAACTCGCTATAAGCATGGCCTCCGGACTGGCCGAATAATAAGCATATTGCAAAATATGTTAAATATTAAGGGACTATATAATAAAAGGGTCTGAATATATAGTTATAAAAATAGTAGAAATTTAGTCTATCTTAGGCCTATATAGTCAAATAACGTCCTCTACGTAGCCTTTTTAGACCGCTATAGCTGAATCACTGTCTTTAAGGACTGAACCTTCCCTGTCAAGTTGTCCCCGTCCTCTTACTACTGCCTATAGAGAGTCAGATATCCAAAGGCCTATAAGACCCTCTTATAAGATACCTTTTCAACCTCTAAATCCCCACCTCAATCGCTCTCTTCTGGATCTTCTTCCGGACGAGCATACCGTCTAATAACCGCTTTAAGTGTCTTATCTAAATCCTTATAGATCACCTCTTTTAAGTGCTGAATGAAATCGTTAAGAGGGGGTGTGTCTGTAGAAAGGATCGGATTTGCATTAATCAAATTTGTTAGTATGTAACGCTTTTAAACCTGCTCTCTTTAGCCTTTAATTAGCTCCCCTCGTGTGTCCTCATTATATTGATCTCGCGACATAAGTATAGACCCTTAAAACCAGTGGCGAATCGTAGCTAGTTTGATATGGTGTTTCTAAGCGTCCACAAACTAATTGATAGCGTGTAAGAGGGTAACCGACTTTTATAGAGATCGATTAGCTTTTAATTCTTTAGGGATATATCTTACCTAGAGCTTTATGGTATTGTAGCTTGAACGAGGCTATAATCCCTTAATTGAGAGGTTGCCACTCAGATGTTGTATTAGCTGGAAGCCAATAGACTTTAACATTTGCAAGACTATTGACTTCCCTATAAAGCTTAACACTTAATTCATATCTGGAAAAGTTATTAAGAGAAGCACCTTCTAACCTCTCCCACGCATTATATTGTCTAAGTGGCGAAGATTTTGCTTTATAATAACCCCCATCATCCATTTAGATTGGTTGAATCGATAAAACGCACTTAGACGTGTTTTGTTAATGTTTTTAAAGCATCTTGGATTTGTAAATTTCCTAGCTATCTAAGGATTAAAGTGAATTAATCCATTAGCATTGACGGTAAAGGCTGTAGTAAGACAGTCCTTAGGCTTCTTGGATTCGCTAATAGCTTTGGTTCTAAGGCTATATGAGGGGAAGAGCTTCTAGAAAAGGTTAGTTTTATTCATATTTAGAATATTACATAGTTTGTATTGCTTACACTCGTCCCGATAGGCCTGCATCTGATTTATCATCTCTAGATCTCATATAGCGTTGGACCCAGCCTCTCTATGCCTTTTCTTCCAATTCTCAAACCAACTATTAGACCATTTAGGCTCCTCCTTATCTACGTATTGTAAGAGGGCATGCTAGATCTTCTAGGCCTGTCCTTTTAAGACCTCGCTGGTGAAGGGGGCCTTCTTCTTCTCTATCTTTTAGTGCCATTTAAATGAGGCATATTCTAAATCCGGCCACTCTGTATAACGAATTCAATTGGAGGTTGCAAGGACTCGATCGCAGCGTCGGTCGTTGTTTAAGTGTGCGTAATGATCACTAAGAATGCGGGAGATTCATGCTTAATCGATTGGATGGGTATATTTGCTCTTGAACTACAGAATTAGGTCGTTTTAAGTAGATAAGGGCTGTTCACTCTTCTGACGTCGGAGGCCTTTCCGCTTAAGATCAGAGATAGCTCTGTGGCGGTTGAGTGGTTAAGAACTACTTGAACCGCTTATTTAGAGAGGTTGGGAGCAATACAGAAGTGTTAAAAGAGCAGAGTATAGAGAGGGATTGATATCCATAACATTTAAAGCTATAAGCATTTTTAGATAAGAAAATTTTTTGCAGACTGAAAAAATACGTAGTATATACATATATCTAGGTATGCTTATTTTTCTCACTGAAAATACATAGGACTGACTAACTATATGCTTAGAATCAAGGTTACGCTACTATCGAGGATGCTTATAGCGAGTTTTTACTATATATGAATAGACATTATATACCTATATGTATTAATGTGTCTTTCCCATTTTGATATGTATATTGGTACTTGAGGAACCACTAGGAGTTGTTATTTAGAGGTAGTTACACTAATAGGATGTATTTCTATTTAAGCTAGCACTTTAGTGGATATTATATTCTGAAGTACCTATAAAGCGAAGAGAGGTACATCTTATATATAAATAAGTATCTACTAGCTAGATGCCCATTATAGGAACTACCGGTCGACTATCAAAATACCCAGGTAGTCCAATACAAAGGTATAAAAAGTCTTGAACTGTAGGGGTGCTATTCTATCACATAGTTCCACTTAGCTATAATAAGTGATGTAATACGTGTCACTATAGCTATGTAATAAGCTTTAAAGTGGTTACGTAGATGACTGCGTAATTTAAGTAGTTATATATCCTTCCTATTAAGCTTATATACTAGTTACAAGACTGATATGTCAGTAATATATATTTCTAATGCCTATGTAATAAGCTTTAAACTAATCACCAAGCTAAGGCAATACAATCTGAGTAACGGCTATAAACTAAGCCCAGAGAGCGTATGGTGCTTATTCAAATCTCGTTCCTTTGGTATATTACTTTAAAATGTTGACGGCTCTATCACCTCTCCTCCTTATAAAAACCGACATAATTAAAATTTAGCATTCTTAATTATATTATAAGAATGTTCTTGATATAGACTCCAGTAATCTAAAAGGTGATGACGTCAAAACTATACTTAAGTGCGCTAAAGTTATACTGGAGTATATCATATATTAATAATAGATTATTATAGCTCGATCTTAGAAGTATTAATAAGATTCCACTAAATACAATAAAGATTAAACTTTTAAGAGATAAATAATAAACTAAGGGATATTCCTCTGAGCAATAGCGCTTAATAAAGGTCGAGAATTACTAATAGTCTATATTAGAGCTATTATATTAGCTATATGAGTTCTATTTTCCCAGTATAAATACTCTCTCCTCTACTTCGGATACTATATGTATCTAAGTATATCTAATAAGATATCTATTTAGTTATATCTATTTTACTATAATTATACTAGCCTCTTATTATACACTAATTTTTTAAGAGTTTACATTCTTAACTTAAAGACCCGGTAGCATTATCCTCTAATAAAAGATATGCGATTGTTTTTACTTATAACTCCTTTCTCGTCACTAGCCTCGATTGTATGTTTCTAGAGACACTTCCGGAAATCATTTCAACTCAGAATGCTATAGTAAAACCAAGCCTAAAGAAAAAAAGAAATGAGTATTCCGCTTGGACCAAACTATAGCCAATACTCCTTGTTGTTAAGTTTTATCACGACTAGCTATTCCGAAGTAAAATGTTATATGAACTAACTACTTTCATCACCTTCTAATTAATCAACAACAAATTTAAATAACTTCAGATCCTATAGATAATCGAGGCAGCATAGACCCTCCCTAGTGGGAAATAGCCACTAATACGCGATTTTTCTGGGGAATATTAATCCTTCTAGGTTCAATAATTAATTGACTAATCAGGATATAACCTCTTACTCTAGAGTTAGGAATTCTTCTTCTTCTTATTGGTTAAGAGTTTTTAAGGTATGATTCGGATTAAAAGGTATAATACCTATACTTTTAAAATCCGATTTAA
>AYLM01000904.1:0-10261 GCA_001625345.1 Cairneyella variabilis
CTTTATGGAAAGACTGACTGAGTATATATAGTAATAATCCTAGTCCATGAGACCTAAGAAAAGAAGTCCTAGCTAGCCGAAAGGGGTAGTGCTTGCGTGGCACTAAAATAAGCGGTAAGAATACCGTTCCGTACTGAAATATCCGACACAAATTTCAACACTTTAAATCGCTCGGCCCTGCTCCACTTTCCAATCTCTATGCTTGCAAAGCAGACTGCAGATGCTCGCTCTCCGACGCACTTCCAGTCTTCTGCATCCTGATACTATTCTTCTGCAAAGAAGACGAAGAACTATTCTCACTCTTCTTCACGCTCCATCCAGCCTGCTTCCATTGCGCACCCATATAACGACCAGGATGGAAGCATGTCATAATCGAGGTAGCAGCGATTACAACGGTGCCCTCGAGAAGCATGAACGCAACCTGGTTGTTGGCGAGCGAGCCGTGGAATCCGTGTACCAATTCAGCGACACGGAACGAAGAGCGGACTAGAATGAGGATGGTTGCGAGGGCGTATGCTTGACTTTTGTTAGCAAGAAACTTGGGAGACGGAAAGGGAAAGGGTAAAGGATCTTACCATAGAGGAAAATCTTGTATCCCTTGTCAGCTCTTGCAGCGTCGCGCTCTTCCCAGTTTCTGGGAGAAGTCTGCTTCCTTTCATTCTTGACTTTCCAGAAGAACTCAGCGCATAATAAGCTGAATGCTGTCAGGGAGATGACTTGAAAGGACAGTCCAGCGACCATGATGTTGGTTCCTAAGTTCTCGCCCGCGGTAGTATTTGCCGTGTCTGCCATGCCCCCGCCTACGGATTGAAGGATCAAGGCAATAAGGTCGGAGCAGATGAATGTGATAGCATAGGCTTTTGGGGAGAGGCGTGAGTTGTGAGCGCCGTAATGCGTAATGACTCGTGCAAGGGTGATATAGAGTGCTGCAGTGAAGAAGACGGGTGCAATAGTGAGTGTGATTATTTGACTGTTTTGTCGTAAGTGTATGGCTCTTTGCGAATTGGGAGTAAACAGCCGCACTTACAGGAGAAAAGGGCCGTTGTTAGCAAAAAGGTTATTCTTCAGCATTACACGTCCGATGTACCCGATGACTTCAAGAATAAGGCCGCATGACATAGTAGCTGTGAAACTATATGTCCGATAGAAGAAGCACGTAGTGATTTGCGCCAGGAGAAAACAAGCGAATATCAGTGCGAATAATAGGTTGCCACCTGCACTTGGGACATAGTTGATGAAGCCCCATAGCTTGAGAGAACAGAGATCTGGTGTACACTGGGTGATGCAGGTGATATTTGGGGCAATGCCTTCCAAGCCAGCTACGTTTTCGATACAAGACATGTTGAGGTTTGTTCAGGAAAACGAGAAAGAAAGGCAGAAGAAGATTTTGCCAGCAATCGACTACCAGTGAGATGAGATTTGGACGTTTGAGATAAATAGGGAAGTTGAATACTTTATGTTGAGATGAGGACTGCGTTCTGTTTCTACTTCTGTATTGCTTCCTGAAAGGTCAGGGTTGGTGAAATTGGAGATGAATCTGGAGCGTTTGTAGTGACAAGGCTGAGGAGATCATCACTTGAATCCTTCAGAAACCTCCAATAGCGGCCTTTAAATTCCGAGATCTCACTGAAATCTTCGTGCAGCAGCGTCTATTAGTGTATCACACTCAAGCCCAGGCCAGGTAACCCGTAAATGAAGGATGAAGATAGGAACATCTTTTAAAAGAGACTACTGGATCTTGGCATTCATAACCCTCTCCTTCGTCCCTAATCCGGTGTCGTTCCTGGCTCGTTCCCTGTTGGGGTTGTGGCACAGCCGTTTGAGGTTTCATATCAGGAAAGCCGCAGCCCTACATCCGCATCCGCGCCGCACCCTGAAGGAGTGACAAATTCAGCTTTGAAGAAGCTACGCCGCGGAGTAGATGAATGGTTTGATTCGTTTTTGAAGGAAGAAATTTCAGACGAAATTAGAGATTAGGTTCTGACAGGCTCGTAAACTTTGCCGGATCATAGGATGCTAAGATGTTAGCCTCACGTCGTACTCATGAAATGTTGAGGAATAGAATAGACAATACTCCCCAGAAGTTAAGGCCAGTATCAAGCATTCCTGCTCTTGCTGATGATTCGAGAACCGCGTAGAAGTCGTGATAGGTGCAGACTGACCTCTTGTAAGAGTTGGGGCCACAGCTCGTGGCACACCTAAGCGAGATTGCCCCCCCCCACCTTAAATTCCAACACCTTCTCTTTAGAAATTCATCACAAATCAACCACTCATCCATGTCCCATACTTTGACCCCTAGAAAGGGTATCGGACCTCGTCGTTCTTCCTCAGCCATATTTGCTTCTTCTTCTTGGTGAGCACATGCTCTACCCAGACTTGTTTCGCCTTCTCCTTCATGAATGTCCTGATGTACCGCGGATCTCATAACTCGCTAGCTACTCCAAGATATTTGCAGCAGCGCATCAGAGCATTGGATCTGCGCCCCTGAGTCTCTATGGGTATGCCTTCAGGGGAGAAATAATCTTGTTCGCTTCGTGCAACACGGACTAACCTGCAGACACATGTCATCAGTCTCTGATGTGCCAGACAATGGGGTGTAGATACGTACCGCCCATGAGCAACAAGTGCATATTCCCTCGTAATACTCTTAGGCGTAATAATCGTCTCCCCTCTCGGTGCAAGCCCCTAACTACCCGGCGTAAAAGCTCTATTCGGGATCCTCCTATTGTAGTGGGGCGCACCGCTACATCTTGTTTTCGCTGCTTCCCATCACCTTCATCATATATCACATGACGACTAGGATTTCCTACTCATCATGTGATTACGCTAATTGGGAGCACGTGATTAGTGGTTTATTAGCTTTCGCTTTTTAGATTATGACAATCAAAGATTTTTCCTCCTTCAGATTTCTCGAGTGATTATTTAAGTTATTTATATTGTATCTGCGCGTATTGCTTTATTTGTTATATTATTATTAGTAGCCTAGGAGCTGCTACAGTCGTGACGTAGGTGTGGTATTTAGGCTCTGTCTATTTGCCCTCCTACAGTAGTCGTATTATACTATAGATTATACCGAATTTATATAAAGTGTAGCGTTCTTCTAGAAATTTCTATGAGCCTGGTTCAATCGTCTTACCCCTCAGCGGCAAGAACATTTCATTGCCTAATTGAGCGTACATTTAGAATATCCTATACCAACTATTACTTCCAGAACTCCTGCGGTGAAACCGCAGGTATGTGCTTACAGCGGCGTATCGCGACACAGAGACAATGACAACGCCGCGAGGCTGTCGCTCAGGCCGAGGGCGCCAGCCTCAACCAGAGGTCTTCTCTAAAATCTTCACCTCACATCGCATCTATGCCGACTCGACGGCTAAATAACTACTGAGAATCCTCTCTCTTACGGTCCTGGAACCTAGTCGAATTATACGTCTGCTACAGTATATTGACGATGGCGATTTCAGCCTGACCGAGTTCTTTGGGAGCGTTATACCCAAGTATGCTATACTTAGGGCAAGACTTTTGAGAGGTTTCACGATTGAGGCACACCAAGCCTCTCTCGCCCAAGTCAGTCCTTGTTTACTCCTTAAGCATGAATTCTAGACGCTCCCTAGTCTTCCTAAGCACTCTCTAGCTCTCTACACACCGACATGCGCTAACTGTCCTCTCAGGCTGTATGGACGGTCTCACTGTGGCCGCTATTATACACCGTGCCCCACAGGGTTTACCTGCTTCGCGTTACCAGGAGAGATCTCCCTCTTCTTGACCGACCATGTCTCGTTGGAGTTGTTACTATTATATTCCTTGCCAGGCAATATAAAGTAGTGTTTCCGCTCTAACTAACTAAAGAATATACACATAACCTTAGAGCTGGCTCGTGTTTCAGCACCTCTAGCTTGCCCGTGTCGAACGTAACGAGGTCTAAAGGAGCTGCCTTAACGAGTTCTCCTCCGCTACATATATATACCCCAGGGATGCTCTGTTTGATAGCTAGGAGGCGTCTATATTCAGCTACATAGAGACCAGCTTTGGGCTACGCTACTAGCGTAGTAGCTATCAATCGGGTGGTTTTTATAAGCCAGCTCCACTGTTTCATAGAGGGTATGACCCTCTACTGTATTCCTTTGCTAGGGTTTGCCCGTGTTGGGAATGTGTATCTCTGGCCGATGACTGCAAGGAGAGACTTGAACTCCCAGAAGTATTAGAGATCGATCGAAAGATCTATTAGGGTCCTTTCTCGTGGCCCCTCTCTAACATAGACTTCGCATTCTAAAAAACTCATAGTCAGCCGGTGTGGAAGCAGGTGGAAGCCGAAGTATATCTGACTGTAAGCGAAAGGTGCGGAGGCCGAGAGTCTGATTGAATCCGAAAAGTGCGGAGGCCGAGGACACTTGAGCTAGCCGCATTAGTGCAATCGGACGTTCCCCTTTCTACCGTAGCAGAATTTTGATGAAGTATATTTCGATATATAGTGCTATTTTCCACGTACCTCTTCAGCTTTCAGATCTATCCGTGCCTTTTGTACTGTCACGCCCTCCCAACTTCTCTTACCATTCCCGCGATGAAAACGAAGTCCATGCCTACATCTAGAAGTCTCCTGCCGGGGCAACGAAAGAAGCTCATCCTTGCCATTATAGCGATCGGTCTAGCCGTGACCATCCTATTTCAGATCAACCTCTATTACCTCTATGGCTCATTCTACCACGAAGTTGACCGAGTTTCCGCGTTCCACGTTTTGACGGTGGACTATGATGGAGGAATCATCGGAGAGTCCCTATCGCAAGCATACCAACAGCTCAAAGGAATACGGTTTCCTACATTAATCACTGGAACAGAGACTCAATATCCCACACTAGATACAGTACTACAAGCTGTTCGGGATGGAAAATATTGGGCTGCTATATACTCCATGCCAGGGGCCTCGGAGAGATTGTCTGCCGCACTTCTTGGTGGAACGGCCGCGACGGCATACGACGCTAGCGATGCGTTCACATACGTATGGAATGAAGTCAAATATCCAGCTTTCTCGCAAGAGGTGATCCAAGGGAGCCTCAAAACACTAGTTGCAGCCGCCGGGGCAGCGTACTGTTCCATAAACGGCTCCAGTGCGTTGAAGTCCCTCGCACAGACCGACGACGCCGCCATCAAAGCATATCTGACCCCAATCATGGCTTCCGAGATTAATATTCAACCAACAAACCAGGGCGCCAAAATTCTTTACAACACAATTTCCATGGCGATGCCTGTCCTTCAGAATCTGTTCTTCGTGGTCGGGATGAGGTTTATGTTCATCAAATTTGAAGTCCAGAGCAGACTTTCCACTATGAGGAGCGGACTTCTCCGATTAACAGCGGGCGTCATCTACACATTTATCGGGTCTCTGACAATGACGGGCTATATCTGGGCGTACCGAGAAGATTGGGCAGTCAGTGGAACTCAATTCGTCCTAACCTGGACGCTCCTGTGGCTGTTATTCCACATCCACTACCTGGCGATCGAAGCAGCCATTCAGATTATCCCTATTCCCGCCATGCCTTTCCTGCTCATGACATGGGTCTTCCTCAACATCACCAGCTCGATTACTCCCTTTGAGATCAACCCCGGTTTCTACCGCTTCGGTTACGCCTTCCCGGCTCACGAGGCGTATCAGGTATTAACTGATATTTGGTCCGGTGGCGCCGTCCCGCAGCTGTATCGCGCAATGCCCATCCTTTTCTCTTGGTGGGTGCTGCTTCTTGCCTGTGACAGTTTTAGTCATCGCCGAGCATGCAGGAGGGCTAAAAATATCCCCGGAGACATTGAAAAAGGGTCTGCGACAGCATCCGCGAGCGAAAGTAGTCATCCAGAGACTCTCGCAACCGATTCATTAGAGTAGGTAGTCGAAGCGCAGTGCCGCAGAGCTACATTATGGGCCCAGAGGGTACGCGAGGATTGTCACTGAAGCATAGTATGCAACCGTATATAAAGAGAGTCTTTTGCTAAAGCATGTATAATTAGTATAGACAGTATTACTTATTTGATAGTACTATTACCTGGTAATACCAACAATGACACTTTTACTAACTATTAACAGCACTTTTGTTCACCCTCAGCCTAGCTCTCCTTTTTCAAACCATAGCCTTGGTATTAGGAGCAAAATAGAATGGGCAGAAAGAGCAGGCTCATTTTGAGCCTGACATTATTAGTCATGCATTTCTCTCTTGTGCCTCTCTCTTAAGCTGGGCTGATGACAATTGGCCTTTCTCACACTGCGACACTACCAGCTGTTTACAAGGCCTTACTTTTGAATGTAAATTCCACTGTACAGCATCTTCCTTGATCTCGAATCTCTCTATACAGCGCCATCCGTCCATGTAAGCCATTGTTCGTTTCCGAATGTCTCGTCGTCAAAGAATGGATAATCATCTGATATTTCCATCGAATACGACAAGGAATCCATGAAGTTAATATCCGAAGATCTGATAGACATTACCTGGGGAGCAGAATGGGCATCATTGTACGAGTTTTCCCATCCACCGGGTTGTTGACTTGGAGCAAGATAGGTTTGTTGTGGAACATTCTTTGCAACGTTGGATTTCCGAGAGACATGGATCCTCCCAGCCAGACCAAGACTTAAAGTTATCTTCTGGGACTCGGTAGTTTGCGGTTGCTGGAGCAAGGAATTGAGCGAGCGAATTGCGTCCACCGCCTGACGAGCAAAATCTCCTCCAGCTCGAGTCGCTACAAACTCCATCATCTGTACGACTTGATCCACAAGACCTGTTACGATATTGAGATCTACTGTGTACTGGAAAGTGCTAGAGCCACGAGAGGTGCGAAATTTGGACAAAAGTAGAAACGTCGCGCCTGTGAAAGCCTGGAGATCGATTACCCTGTTTGCGAAAAAGCCTTCTGGGAATGCGGGACGCATTGAAATATATTGTCTTGCCATTTCCTGACACGCCTCCAAGCAGGTGATGAAGTTGAAGGCAAAATCTGGCCCATCATCATACTTGAGTGCAAGCTGAAGGTGTGTTCTCACCGTGAGATATCGATGCCAGAATTGCAAGAATCCATGGACGGAAAGCTCGGGCCAATCGATTCTTCGCCAACCCTTTGGCATAGAACTTATCAATGATCGCAGCTCCTGATCGGTACTGATGACAGCATTGAACATGTCCATGAGAGGTCTTCCAGAGGAGCTGATATGATCCAGCTCAATCACCCGAGTTGCGATTCCCGTTAGACTATACAGGAACGCCTGCGGATTCACTTGGCCATGAGAATCGACTATTGGCCGCTTTGGAAGAGGATAATTGAGAGTCGCAAGAGGCAGCGACCACATCATCGACATAATTTTATCGACCGCGCAGATAGATTCCCAAACTTCAGCCTTCTGACTCCGCGACTCAACTACTGATGAAGATACTTCAGTATGAGCATTTCGCGAAGTGTCTACCAGCGATTCTTTGTATGATGCGAGGGCCATCGAGGCCCGCGGTAATCCAATCAATTCTGCTAGAGCAATGATCCGTCGGCTTAGAATCCAAACCTTTCTCAATCCTGAACGACCAATTTCACTGAATACATAGAAATTTCATTGTTAGGAATGATTCTGGAACATGCCCTTCGTTATAGGAAGCACTTACATCCTGAGAAACAGTAGCGACGTCCTTATGCCTTCCAAAGTTCCCGCGAGGGCGTCGTGAGAGATGATAATACGTTCCACTGTATCAGACACATCTTTGATGAACGAACTCGCATTTTTGATACCTGCCGCATTCGCTACCGTCTCATTTGGCTTTTGCTGAACGGTTATGGCAACAGACAGCAGAAGGTCAGCAATTGCAAAAGGATTTGCATTTGGATCCTGCAACTTGTCGTACTGTGAGAGCATCTCTTCACCGCTGCTGAAGATGTTCGTCGTCGGAAAGAGTGAGTTGTACATGTAGAGCCAGGGCGAGGCTTGTGCGGAAATGCCAACCATGTCTTCTTTCGAGGGCAGTAACGCCCGCAGGGCATAGGATTCCTGCGCCTTGTGTAAGCTCGGTGCAGGACGCACTGGAGCCTCGGGTCCATATCCATCTGAGCCGAGCAGTCCATTGTCGAATAGTTGCAGAAGATGACTTTGGGGACTTGATGGAGATAGATCAGAAGCATTTGAATCAAGATCGTCATCACTTAGTGTACCATGAACACCACCAGTATTTCCTATCTGGGATGGTGGCTGCAAGGTAGCTTTAGTGGGTACGCAACCAAGCTTAGTTTCGAGAGTATGCACGGCTGTCCACAGACGAGAAACATCATTTTCCAGATGTGCAATACGAGCCTTTGCGGCTATCGCAACGGTGGAAGATCTTCGCAACATCCGCACCTGCAGCTCACAAGTTCGACCGTTGGCCAAACAACGTTGACAGGACTCGGATCCCTCCGGCAGCCAGTCGCAACGGACTTTCCGATTTCTACCTAAAAATTCACATCAAATCAGATGAGTACATGGAAGGAATTTCTACGCCAGCTTACATTCGACACAACTCTTCGCCCCTTTCCGAACGCTCTTCACAGAGTCTTCTCGAGACATCTGATCATGCGGCATCGAGACCCCTTGGGTATGCTTTCTTGGTCGATATGAGCACTTCAAGTGATATGGAAATTCAAATAAGTCTCGAATGCTTCAAGAATAAGGGTTTGACTTGATAATGTGACGAAGAGAGGGAAATGGCAGGAGGTAGACCACTGAAAGCAGCAGCAACAAGTTTATGTTGTATTTTCAGCTATGGAAGCCGCAATCTGCCATAGTAGCAATAGTCAGCCTGGAGGCAGGGGAGATTATAGATAAAGCAACTAAAGCAGGTTGATAATTCGGAAGCAGATAAAGCCTTAAGTACAAAGGACGGATATGATCAGTTCCGGAGGATTCATTTGTCTATAAAATACCACGTACCCAGCACTGTAGATAGGAATCAATTGAGTCAGTATTCGCACAGTCTGCTATCCTACAGTAGTACCAGCAGTCCACCGTACCGCCAGAATCCCCTCCAACAATTTACGATGGCACGGTCAGTCACCTTGAGAAGCCTCATGTGGCTTCTTGGCTTCCCACCAGCTATTTCACAGCTGATCGAGATTTGAGAGATGTTCGACTCGAATATGCGTGAGTCTAGACTGTGCTGTGCTGTGCTGTGATAGGAGAGGTTGATGGTTGATGGTTGATGCAGGACGGGGTCCTTAGCCCGAAACAAGGTCCGCAACCAGCACGCGACTATACAGCCGAGCTTCTTGGCCCGAAACGGAGGCCGATCGCACGAGACGGAGGCCGGTCGCACGAAATCGACCGAGAGGTCGCGGGATTGTTTTGTCGACTCCTTGTTGAGTGGATTTGGGCTTATGGAGGACTGGTACTGCTAGGATGGCAGCTCATGCGCAACGCTGAACTGACACCCGCACTGAAATCAAATCAGATCTGCTCTGGAACCTATTCTACTGTGATCTTTATACACTATTAGTTTCCTTTTAGGTCTTTTCAAATCTATAATCATTGACTTACTCCACCCCCTCTAAATTAAAGGTAGTACGGTGGGCCCTGTGGTCCACTTAATTTACAACATTCCAAGGGTTAATTGCTAATGAAATTTGATTCATATAAGCTGATGTTTTGGCAGGAAAGTCCTTGTTGATATCACGATTCAGAGCTATGGATATTCGTAGAGTCCTCAATAGTTCCCCTCCACCTAAGCCTGAGCTTCTGCCAGAGCCTCTACTAGAGCCAGAACCTCCTCAAACTCCAACTGCTCAGCGTGCACAAGAGACTACTCGATCCGATCGAATTATAATTCGTACAGCTCTGGATTGGACCTCCCCGAGATCAATTCAAAAACAATATAGCTTTACTCTTCGACAAAATTCGACTTCCAAGAGAGCGTCAACCCCCTCCCCCGAAAAGCTAAGAGAGTTGGTACTAAATCGAAGACCAAAAAGCCTCAACTAGAAGAGCTAGTTGCTTGGTTATTAGCCTCTTTCTCTCATCGGTATGTCGCATATCGATCAATCCCCCGAGTAGCTCCGGAGCTCAACTTGTAATATATAAGTGAAGAGACAATTTGGTCAGCTTTTACAAAGGAAGGATATGGTCGTCGAGTTACTGAACGCAAAGGCTTTTCGGATGATCTTGTACTTGAGATATTTCGACTCCGACTTTCACAGGATGCTATAACCTGGTCGCCTGTCAGGGCACGGGTTCAGAACCTTGCCCTAACTCCCCGCTATATCATGTGATCCGCCA